>JAOWBU010000800.1:0-25000 GCA_026212405.1 Petrea volubilis
GACAAAGTAACAAAGAGATGCAATATTATCAAGCATTGACCAAATTTCCCCAATGTTTCATCCGAAACCCGTAAGTTGTAGAGAAGAGAAGTTAATAAGAAATACATACCTTGTGGGCACGAGAGTAAAGGGGGTAATGTGCGGGTGAAGGTGGTTGTCTCTGGGGGTGGTGGTTATCTCTGGTGGTGGTGATTTTGGGGATGGGGGATGAAGGGGACGGGTTTTGGGGGGGAGGGACGGGTTTGGAGGGGTGGATGAGGAATAAACCCGTCCAACCCCTAAAACAAAAAAAAAAAAACATACCTGGCACATCGGGACAGCTTCCTGGGGCGAGACGGCTTAAACAGTCCCGTTTGTGTGCATTTCGCACCTCACTGGACAGCTCGAGACGGCTTCCGAAATGGGGCGGCTTAAGCCATCCCGAAATCCTTTTTTTAAAAAAAAAAAAACTTGCAAAATAAAAGACATACAAACAAAAAAGAGACAGGGTTAGAGATAGTAGTTCTAAGTTATAGTCGTTAGCTTGACTTTGCAAGGATTTCTTTTCAAGTGGAAAGCGGGCTTGGTTGTGCGTCTTTCTGAGCAACTTGGTTGCCCACATAATATGGCTTAAGGCGCTGCCCATTGACTTTGAAAGATCCTGAACCGTCATTGCCTATCTCAATCGCTGCATGGGGGTAAACTTTGAGGATTGTGTATGGTCCCGTCCATCTTGACTTGAGTTTACTTAGAAAAAGTCGGAGACATGAGTTAAAAAGGAGCACTTGTTGGCCTTCGGTGAACTCTATCATCTGAATATGCTTATCATGTCATGCTTTGGTCCTTTCTTTGTAAATTTTGGCATTTTCATAAGCATCCCTCCGGAGTTCCTCTAACTCGCTTAATTGCAATAATCGGTGACCGTTTGACGCTTTGAAGTCGAAATTCAATGCCTTGGTAGCCCAATATGCCCTATGCTCCAATTCCACCGATAGATGGCATGCTTTCCCAAAGACCAACCTATATGGCGACATTCCAATAGGTGTTTTATACGCAGTCCTATATGCCCAACGCACATCATCCAGCTTCGCAGCCCAATCCTTACGTGTGGTTCCCACTGTTTTTTCGAGGATTTGCTTAATCTCGCGATTCGAGATCTCCACTTGACCACTGGTTTGAGGATGATAAGGGGTGGCAACACAATGATAGACTCCATACTTAACAATTTTTCCAGTGGTTTGTTACAAAAGTGTTTTCCCCCATCACTAATTAGTGCCCTAGGTCCCCCAAATCTAGTAAAGACATTTTTCTTGAGAAGCCTCAAAACTACCTTTGAATCGTTTGTAGGACTAGCTATGGCTTCAACCCACTTAAACACGCAGTCCACTGCCACCAGGATATATTGGTTGTTGTAGGAGGAAGAGAAGGGTCCCATGAAATCAATGCCCCACTTATCAAATAATTCAACTTCCAATATGTTGTTCAAGGGCATCTTATTCCTTCTAGAAATATTCCCCGTTCATTGGCATCGATAACATCGTGCAATAAAGGCTCGGGCATCCGCAAACATCGTGGGCCAAAAGAATCCTGACTGTAAAATGTTGGCAACGGTCTTCGATGCCCCCAAATGCTCTCCATACTCGCTTGAATGACAATGTTCCAACACACTCCTAAACTCTTCCTCGGGTATGCATCGTCGAATTATACCATCAGAACAAGATTTGAAAAGTAATGGTTCCTCCCAAAAATAGTGTTTTACATCAAAGAGGAACTTTTTCTTTTGATGAAAATTAAATTCGGATGGTATAACTCCACTAACCAAGTAGTTCACAAAATCGGCGTACCATGGAGTGTTCAAGGCTGCTAGGAGAAGTTCTTCATCTGGAAAAGAGTCTTGAATGGGCGCCTCATCCTCCGTGATAGTTGACCCGATATCCATTTGAGAGAGATGATCAGCTACAACATTCTCTGCCCCCCTTTTGTCCCGAATCTCTAAGTCAAACTCTTGTAGTAAGAGTATCCATCTAATCAAGCGAGGCTTAGAGTCCTTCTTTGACAACAAGAATTTGATTGCTGCGTGATCCGTATAGACAATTATTTTGGAACCTATCAAATAGGAACGAAACTTATCAAAAGCAAATACAATCGCAAGCAACTCTTTTTCAGTAGTAGCATAATTAATTTGAGCATCATTTAAGGTTTTGCTTGCATATGCAATAACATGCAAACGTTTTTCCTATTTCTGGCCTAGGACTGCGCCTATAGCGTGGTCACTGGCGTTGCACATGAGCTCAAATGGAAGCTCCCAATCCGGGGCCGTCATGATGGGTGCAGAAGTCAATGCCTGGTGGTGGACGTCCCATTTGCCTATAACATGATTTTAGGACGGCCAGCGCTCAATGCATTCAAGGCGGTGGTGTCCACCTACCACCTCATGATGAAATTCTCCACTGAAGCTAGGATCGGACAAGTGAGATGCGATGTTGTAAACACATGGACCTGCTATTCGATCTCATTGGGAATAAAGCCTGGATCCAGAAAGAGGAAGTCCCCCAAAGTCGGCTCAGATAGCGATTCTGGAGGACCAGTAGGGGCGCCCTCAAAGACCAGCAAACTCAAGCATAGCAGGATCAAGCCCACTGGAGAATCCAAAGCTATCGAGTTAGAACCAAAGAACCCCGAGAGAACTACTAAGATTGGAGCGCAGCTTGATAAGGCTAAGGAGGTGATGCTCGTCCGGTTCCTTCGAGAGAACAGGGACGTATTTGCGTGGCAACCCTCGAATTTCCAGGGTATTAGCTCCGAGGTTATTGTGCACCGCCTAAATGTTGACCCTACCTTCAAGCCTATCAAGCAGAAGAAGAGGGTCTTCGGAGCCCAGAAGAACAAGATGATTGAAGGAGAGGTGAACAAATTGCTGAAAGCTGGATATATCACGCCAATACACTTCCCGGACTGGCTATGTAATGTGGTAGTGGTCCCCAAAGGGCAAGACAAATGGAGGATGTGCAACGATTTCACAGATCTCAACAAGGCGTGGCCAAAGGGCCCCTACCCGTTCCATCGAATTGACCAGCTTGTGGATTCCATGGCGGGCTGAGAAATGATGAGTATGATGGATGCCTACCAAGGGTACTATCAGATCTCAATGGCTCCGGAGGACCAGCCCAAAACTTCGTTCATAGTGGAGATGGGGGTTTACTGCTTCTTGGTCATGCCCTTCGGACCTAAGAATGCGGGGGCGACTTATCAAAGGCTAGTAAACCTCGCCGTTAAGGAATTGATTGGGCGAATTATTGAAGTGTATGTGGATGATATGATTGTCAAGAGCTCGGAAGAGAAAGACCATCTCGAACTCCTCAGAGAAGTCTTTCAAGTGCTCAGAGAGTTTGGCCTCAAACTCAACCCCTCGAAATGCACATTTGGAGTTCGAGTGGGAAAGTTTCTGGGGTATATGGTCAGTGAAAGAGGAATCGAGGCCAACCCGGAGAAGATCAAGGCACTACAGAAAATTGGGATTCCCAAGTCATTCAAGAACGTCCAACGACTCTGCGGCCGGATTGTTTCCCTAAACAGGTTCATATCTCGATCGGCGGATAGGAATATGCTTTTTTCCAAAAGGTTGAGGAAAGTCCCTGACTTCAAGTAGACACCCGAATGTGAGCAGGCCTTGCGAGAACTCAAAGAATATTTGGCCACCCCGCCGCTTCTGGCAAAACCAAATCCGGGGGAGAAGTTGTACTTGTACCTCGCGGTATCCCCAGAAATGGTAAGCTCAGTGATCGTGGTAGTAAGAGACCAAAAGCACTTCCCGTTTACTACCTCAACAAAGTGTTATAAGGGCCAGAGAAGAATTACCTGGAAATAGAGAAATTTGAACTGGCTCTCATTCACTCCGCGAGGAAGTTGAGACAATACTTTCAGTCGCATTTGATGGTGGTGCTCATAGACCAGCCCCTTCGACAAGTCATTTCAAGACCCAACACATCGGGCAGGCTTATTAAATGGGCTATAGAGCTGGGAGAGTTTGATATTTCCTACCAACCGTGAACTGCCATCCAGGCCCAAGTACTAGCTGATTTCCCCCTCGAGAAGGTTGGATTACTGGAAGAAGACCTACCCACCACAGACCCATAGCTTTTGCATGTCGAAGGTTCCTCCACCACACAAGGGGGGGGGGGGGAGTCAGGATCACTTTACAAAGTCCAGAAGGCGATGTGGTGGAGTTCGCCATCAGGCTTAATTTTCCTGTCACAGATAATGAAGCGGAGTACAAAGCCCTTATTGCTGGCCTCGAACTAGCAATCCGAGAGAGGGTTTCTCATATCAAGGCCTTCACTGATTCTCAATTGGTGTCCAACCAGATTGGCGGAACATATGAAGCCAGAGACACAGCAATGACCAAGTACCTCAAGCAGTTCACAAAGTTGAAGGAAAGTTTCAAATCTTTTACTTTGGAACAGATACCGAGGGAAGAAAACGAGCGTACGAATGCCTTGTCCAAATTCGCGAGCGCCCTCAAAGGCACTAGGGATCAAATGGTCAATTTCCAGATCCTCAATTCTTCCTCAATTCGAGAGGAGACGGCCGCCATCTTACCCATTCAGTCCCTCGAATCCAGTTGGCAGGATGAAATCTATGCCTTTTTGGAAGGGGGAGAGGGAAACACTGATCAAAACCAAAAACGTAGGCTGAGGAGGTAGTTGCAAGATACGCCTTAGGCAACGAAGGAAGATTGTTTCGCAAGTCTTTCCTCGGGCCTCCACTTAGGTGCCTCCTCCCCTCGGAAGCCCGCAAAGTAATGCAGTTGGTCCATGAGAGAAGCTATGGGAACCATGCGTGAGGAAGGTCCCTGTCTAAGAAGATTATGATGAGCGGTTTTTACTAGCCAACGATCCTGGAGGACGTATCTGAGTATGCCCGAAGATGCCTAAAATGCCAGTTTTATGCCAACCTCCCTCATAAGCCAGTTGCAGAAGTAGTGAATGTTGAAATTTTATGGCCTTTTAACCAATGAGAAATCGACATGGTGGGACCTTTTCCCACAGGCAATGGAGTACTTTACAAAGAAAGTTCGCCATTGTAGAAATGGAGTACTTTACAAAGTGGGTCAAAGCGAAGGCAGTCCCCAAGATCACAGATGCCTCGATTCGATCCTTTATATGGAAGAATATCATTTGTCGGTTTGAGGTCCCTCGGATATTAATATCGGACAATGACACTCAATTCCAGAGTCGAGCTACGACCGATTGGTGCCAAGGTCATGACATCCAGTAACGGTTCACATCGGTGGGCAACCCCCAAGCAAATGGTCAAGTTGAGGTCACCAACCACATTATTTTACAAAATCTCAAGACGGCACTAGGCGCTCTTAAAGGGGAATGGGCAGACGAGTTGCTGGGGATATTGTGGGCTTATCGCACCACCCCTTGAACAGCACCAGCGGACTCCCTATATGCGTTAGTGTTCGGATCTGAAGCGGTGATCCCAGCTGAAATACTGCACAGTACAGCCAGGGTGGCGCATTTCAACAAGTCCAGGAACGAGGAAAATCATGCAACAGAGCTGAATTTGCTCGAGGAGAAGAGGAATGAATCCTGATCGAGGATGCAGAAGTACCGAACCTCCATGGCCCGAGCTTACAATAAAGGAATATGCCCCAAGAATTTCCAGCTTGGAGACCTAGTCCTGAAGAAGGTCGAGGTATCCAGGCATGTGGGAAAATTTGATCCAAACTGGGAAGGACCTTACAAAGTTGTAAAGGTCTCAAAAAATAATGCGTACCAATTCGAGGACATAGAAGGAGGAGAGTTGTCTCGACCATGGAATGCTTCAAATCTCAAAAAATTCTATGTTTAAGATAAGTTTGTTGTACTATCCTCGATCAATTATTTTATCGGTTGATTAAGAAACGTGTCGAGGACACTTTTATTTCGAGGGGAGAAGAGTTGTACAAAATTGCATTGTAAATAAAACTTTCTTATTCCTCTTGATTATGTTTAAGTTGTTCTTGCGCGCCATTAATCAATTGAGTTCTTTTATGGACTTATGCACAGTGCAGTACCCCTATGAAATCGAGGGAATTTGCGTTATAAACTTAATAAAACTTTTTCATTCCTCTCGATCATAGTTAAGTTCTTAATTATGTTTAAAGCTCTTAAGTAATTTCGTACTGAAATGCACAACTCAGCACACTCGTGAAATCGAGGAAATCCCTCAATTTTTTGGAAACATTTTAACTTAAAAACAAAATGAAAAACATAAACGAGCAAAAGCTAATCGCGCTTTGTGAAACAGGAAAGGCCCCGAAAAAGAGTAAACTTCATGAACAAGCCTTAGGGCGGCCAAAATACAAAAAGGGGTGATTGAGCGGGATCTATGTAAGGGGAGTTACAGAGGCAAAGGGGATTACAGTAAAGGGGGTTTTTATTACCTAGTCACTAACTTCGACAGGCCCCTCCTGGTCTCCACCCTGGCCCCCGGCGCCAGCAGTCGCCCCCGTCTTGTCGCCATCATCTTAGCCCTTAGGGTCGCTGGGAGAACTTGGCCCGACCATCTGATCTCTCCAACTCTCCGGGGCCGGTGCAGAAGGAAGTGGAAGGTCCTCCTCGTCTGATGACTCTCCCTTGGCGCTCTCAGGTGGAATGATATCGAGGCTGCGGAAGACGAAGTTGAACTCATTCCCCTCGAAGTCGAATTTGTTGGACTTCTCTGTCGAGGGCGATGCCTCTTCTAAAGCCACCCCATTGCGGTCAAAAGAGAGTCCAACGGAGTTGCGATCGAAGTCCTCGTATAGGTCACCCAGCACTTGGGGTTGATCAAGAACAAGATCAACCGCCTCCGCAGAGTCCTAGAAGCTAAGGCATGTTCGAATGTAGTCGAACACCTCGCTCACTAGGAACCTCGAGAAGGCGCGCTTTATCCTCTTGTGGCACTGCCCGGGGAAGGTCCACTATGCCCGATGAAGCCCCTTGACGTCCTCGTTGTAGTTTCGGAAAGCCTTGGCTTTCGCTTCGGTTCTTTTTTGATTGACTACTTCAAGGCGCTTTTGGGCGAAGTCTCGAGCGAGGGCAGCCTCATCACATAGCTTCCGCACTTCCTCCCATGACTTGGAAGTCCACTTCACCTCGTCGTCCAAGTCTTTGCACCTCTTCTCGAGCTCTGTGATGCGGGTTCAGGCGGACTCGAGAAGTTGTTGGCTTTCTTGCAGTTGCCCTCGAAGAGTATCGTTTGTCAAAGCCAGCTCCTCGGCGAGGACCTCGGTCTCTTCGAGGCGTTTCTCTATTTCAGCAGGCACTTGCTTTTTCTTCTTCCTCTCCTCCCTGAATAACCTCTTGTACTTATTCTTCCCCGGCGGAAAATGCTCGCGTGACGGAGTAAGTGAGAGAGAGAGGGACGACGACCTGCCCAAGAACATCGAGAGAATTTAGATAAAATGCAACGAACTCAAATGGAAGACAAGAGTAGACATTGTCTTACCCCAATCAAAGCATTGGCCAGATTTGTCTCCAGCTCTGCAATCGAGCACTTTAGGAGAGCCCGTTGGTCGGCCGACAGCTGAAGACCCCGGAGTAGAGCCAAATTCATCTTGGTGTTTGTCTCATTGGCTCCCACTCCGGTTATGCAGAGGTTGGAGTGATGGTCTTGGAGGTGAACGGGGTTGCTGGGCCCCACATCAGCGCACTTCAAGAGCTCTTCCTCTTCATCAGTATCCGAGGCTCGAGACTGGCAGCTCGTTTCCCTTTGCCCGTTGGAGCAGGCCTTTGTTTTCTCACCCCGTGGGCGGCCTCTTCTATTGCAGCCCTTTTTCGAGAGCTTTCAATGCCCCCTTCAAGGATGGAAACCCCCGGCATGGCCCTTCGAGGGCAACCCTCTCAGGTTGGGGACTTGGCTGCGTGGAGGGAGTCGCCTGAGGAGCCCCAATAGGGGGGCTGCCCATTGAAGCTTCCGCTCAAGGCAGAGGTGAGGGCTCAGTGGGAGATGGCTTTGGCGAATGTGCGGCGGGGGTAGACACATTGGCGGTGGCAGGGGCTGCTGGTGGCGTAGAAGTCTCAGTTTGGGGGGTTGCTTGATCCAAGGGTTCCTGACCACCCTCATTTCCCCCCGGGGCCGCCACCTCCTCAACCGGTGATGTCCTAGGCTCCGCTAGTTGGGAAGCTTCTTTTTCTGCCCCGACCTAGACCCGAGCGGGCTCGGCGGCTTGGCTAGATCCCTCACCGACACTAGTATCCCTCTTTGGCCACCGAGCTTTCTAAGTGGCGGCCTTGTGGAACGCCGACACCTTGGGTTGAGGAGGTTGGGTTTGGCTCCTCTGACGGTCAAGCCTGGCCAACAAAGCCTTGCGTGCGTCCATTAGGATCTTCAGACCTGCATAATGAAGGGTGTGAGCCAACGGTGGAGAACCCCCAAAAAGAAAAGCCAATAAGAAGTAAATTTAAAAGAACGAAGTGAGGGGGGATCTTAAGCCCTAGGGTCGCTCTTGGCATAAGTTTGGCGCCACGTACCGGGGTGCTCGCTTGGGCCGGGGTAGCCGGAGGCATTCGAGAGACGGCAAGCCCAGAGCATGTCTTCCGAGGTCAGGAAGACGGTGCACATTCTCCCCATCTTGGCGAAGTTTGCTACTTTTCCCTCGTCAAAGCTGGGCTCTTCATGAAAGAAGTTGCGATTAAGCATGGGGGGTTGACGCCAGTTCGAGGGCATTCCCAACTGCCCTCGATCCTCCACGAAGACAAATTTGTTCTTCCACCCAGACCCATGGGAAGACTTAAAACCGTCCAACACTTTCGAGAACCTGGGCTCGTCTTCAGCCGACTTGCCTGGGCCGGGCCGAACAGACTCGTTCGACCGGAAGAACTTCAAAAAATTAGCTGGGCTGGCCTCTTCCTTCAAGCATTTAATGATCACCACCAAGGCTATGATGATCATGATGGAGTTGGGTACCAGCTGACTAGGGCAGACACCGACAAATTCCAACAACCTCCGGACTTCGGGAAAAAGGGGCAGACACAACCCCGCTTCGAAATGGTGGAGGTTAAATGCCGCGCTCCCCTCCCGGGGCTCCACCATGTTCCCGTTGGGGCCCGACATGTGAATGGGGAAACTGAACCCCGAACTCCTCCCGGATTCTGTCTATCTCCGCCGCCGTAATATTACTGGAAATATTACGAGGGAGTGAAGAAGTCTAAAATTTGCCCATTCCGCCTCCACGCGTTTTCGGGCTCTTGGCAGGGGACCCACTAGACCTACTAGGTGAGAGGAAAAATCGATTTGAGGTGAAACCCTTAACTATTTATAAGTTACACGGGAAACCCCACCAACCATTATAACGCCTCGATCGCTGTAGCAAAAAGGCCTACAGTAATTATGACTAGGCGCGCCCCCTGTCATCACGACTTTTCAGCCGCCAAAAACTAATAGATAGGTGTGTGCCACGTCTCCCCAAGCAGGCGCATCGGCCGTCAGAATTAGAAAAAAGGTAACTTTTCCGGCACCGATGGCGTTTCAAATTCAAAAGTGAAGGGACACCTGACATCCAACTAATTAATCACTCTTGAAGGCTGACGTCCTCGCCACAATCAAGAGTGGGGGGACTAATGATGAGTTAGGTGCCACCTAACTACACCACGTCAATACAAGCCTCCAATTTGCCTAAGTGAGGAGCTGTGGCCTTCGATACGATGATTGCCCTTGAAAGGGCTCATAAGTTGATCGCTCAAGAGAGAGATCCCCTCAAGGCATGAATATGCTATCCCGGGTATCCTCGAGCTGAGTTGCAGCCCTCGAGCGCGCCCCTATCGAGGACAAGATCCCACACTTAACCGTGGCAGGGTTGGGCATCCAACAGGGATAAGTCCAGCTAGCGATCACTGACAGGTGCAACCCGCTACCACCTAACGCGCCCCAGTGGCACATGGGTCTATCCCATCAGTTTCCAGCGCATTAAATGTCAAGCCATAAATACAATCCTTGGTCATAAATGCCCAAGATACACATTAATTGCCAATAAGGCCCCTCATTAATAAGAAGTGGGAGCAGCCACCAATAGGATCAGTGGAAGGGACAAAAGACACATGCCAGTATGGCTACAGTGTTGAAAGTGACCGGCTCCCACCAACCATGTTACATTCAGGTTCCTCACTCTCATATAAAAACCCAAGGCTAAGGAAACTCATAATACTCTCACTCTCTTGATAAGCAAATTGGCTTCTCATGCACTATTCATCATCTTCTCCAAATACTGACTTGAGCGTCGGAGAGCCTCCGCCGGGGCAAAACCAGCTACTCTCATGTGCGTTCCTCCCTCTTTGACAAGTGGACCGCCAGCAAGAATATCCCGGAGTACCTCATACTCCGACACGTGGTCAAACCAAGATTCGACTGCATCACATATCCTCATCGAAGTGGAGTGATTTAGAGTCAGGTGCCATTGGGCTCGAAGGATTGGAACCATCATAAGAGTTTGATTTAGAGATTTTTCTTGGGAACTATTGAACTTGTTGTAAAAATGATTTGATGCATTTGTTTGGAGAAAAGAGATGAGGGTAGATTTGCTTCTAGTAGATGTGCCAAAAATTTGTTCACACATTATTTCGAGTCTGCAAATATAAATTACAAGATAAGCAAAATATATGACAAATATTTGAAATTTTAATACAATTCAGAAATAAAATAATTTTCTGGAGATTAATACCTTTATTCTTATCTCTGAAAACGTTTCGTCCTTGAATAACACAATTCGTAGGTTTCATAGCTTCAAATCAAATGCCGGGAATTTTAATGAATGTCGTGAAGAATGCAATAAACACTGTGGAGTTGATTAATTTAAACTTGATTTTGGGAAGAATAACGATATGTTAGTTTGACACTTTGATTGCAGATCAAACGCCTTATTTGGATAATTTTTGCAAAAAACACCTTAAATGATGCCTTAATCACCATGGATTTATCTTGGAAAATGCGAATACACGGGCTTAATATTTCCATTGTGGATTGACGCATTAATTTGATAATCTTAAATCTTCTTGAGTTTGATTGGAGAGAATTCCAAAATCTCTTCAACTGCTCTAATTGTGGAAGGCTTATTGATGTCCTTTTTTAGCCCCAAATGAGCCCATTTTATAAACGTTTATGCAAGATCGTTTGAATTGTTACAAAGATCTTTGGTATTTATCTATTTAATATAAATGTATTTTAAAGAGAAAACATCATTATCATTATTTGATTGACCCACATGCCCGAATATCATTTGTTGTCATTTGATTCATTTTAAACTTTCAGCCTACATAACTTGATTTAATTAGTCGTAATGCTACATATTAACACTTGATGACTTCTCATTTGCCGATAAAATAAATATCAAAATATTAATTGCCATGAGGATCAAATAAAATTTCTCAACTTTTCTTGAACTTCACCTTCGTATTTCTTTAAAATTTCCGCTTTGAGTTTATTTTTTTTTAAATATTTTGACTGCATTATTTTAATTAATTATATTTTAAAGGTGATATACCTCATGTTTGTTATTCTTTCTTAATATTTCAACTATAACAATAAATTATCCTTTTCACTTTCAAAAACTAAGCACAGGTTAAAACCAGAAATTGTGATGAAATTACTTAAAAGGAATCCTATGGAGTGACATATTTGAATTAGATCATATCTCAATAAAACAATGCTTATTAATTATTTTAAATATTACGTATGACTATATATATTATCTATGTATGATTTACTTAAAATTCTTATAGGTTCAGTTTTTATAGATCTTGTTGGCCCATGGCTTGGCGTGGAATATATGCTAGTATTCTAAAACATGGACGCAGGTCATCCATAAACATCTAGGTCAGGGTGTATTGTATATAGCATATAATACAACATAAATTGAGAAAAAGGAACCCATCAGTTTAAGTTTTTGAAAGTGAAGATCTTGCAATTTAGTAAAGAAACTTTCTTCCATTCTCATTGAGGCAATAGTTTAATTTTAATATTATACCTGCAAGGCTGCAACAAGCATGAAAAGGGCATTGAAAATAAATACATAATCCAAGTAACAACGGGATAATCATATTTTGCTGCTGCATCAAATCCATATTCCACAAGTACTTGTAATATAATTTACAAATTACAATAATTAAAAAATACCTTAAAGATCAAAAGCCCTTGAAGCATTTAAAATGAAACTAGTAACATTGGCACACTCGTGTGTGTGCATAATAAAAAATAAATCATATATTTTAATTAATGATATACTAAAATTTTGGTATTAACTATATTATCAAAATATTTTTAATTATTTTTTATAGATTTATGAAATCAGTGATAGTAAACATAAAATAATTTAAAATTAAAAAAAAAAAGGAAAACAATTACATTGAAAGTGAAAAAGAAAGAAAGCAAATAAATATTGAAGAGTACCCGGAAAGAGGACAGAGGAGAGAGAAAGTAAAAAGAAAAATAAAAAATAAAAACAAAGAAAATCGACAGACCAAAAGTAATTACTAAAGGCTACCCCCTTTTATATAATAGCATAGGCACTATAAATAGATAGCAAAAACAATGTATGTATTCACTAACCTGCACCACCATCCTTTGCGGCAAAATGGCATCACTTCTCCCTCTCCAACGAGAGGTCTTTGTTAAAACCCAAACTACCGATCCCCCAACAATAAACAATAAAAATAAATAAATAAATAAATAAATACTGGCCATTACCGAGATTTCCAAATCACATCATCAAAAACTTTGATAAAATCGAATTTCTTTCAGGCTGTTGAGAACAATCATACTCTATGTGTTACTTTTTACATACTTAGGTGTTGAGATACCTTTGGTTTAAGTGGACATCTTTGAGGCTGCCTTACAATGTAAATCTGGTCACCAGGTTTATTGTACATATCCTGATTACGATGCCACATCCACAGAGCATGTGTCTCATTCTTCACCTGCCATTTACATTGCACATGAGACTTAGGTTATATATGATTATAATTCAATGTACAAATCAATTGTCCAAATAATTGTTTGATTCAAAGACGAACTCTTGT
Organism: Petrea volubilis; assembly: GCA_026212405.1. NCBI lineage: Eukaryota > Viridiplantae > Streptophyta > Magnoliopsida > Lamiales > Verbenaceae > Petrea > Petrea volubilis. The sequence goes on from JAOWBU010000800.1 coordinate 13,023, forward strand.
TCTCCGGAGGCGGCCTCATTAGATGATCTGCAAATGTAACATATTCCATATAACGGCAACTGGCAAATAATTTACATATTTCTTATAATCTCAACATCTTTATATGTGGTAAGTGTTTTTCAAAATATTTTTGTGCGTCTCTCCCACTCAAATTGCTATAACAAAACCTTCCATAAGTAACAAACTATTGTCAAGTTGTGATTTTTTTGTAGTTCAATTAACTTTTAAGTCGTCATTATCGATCATTAATAATAAATACATGATATATAAATTGTCACTTTTGATATTCAGTCACACATGTTTGCTGACAATCAAGTAGCAACAAAAATCATCACTGCATATTTGTGATACAATCTTTGTTTTCAGTGAATCAATTGTGATAACTTAAGCTCGCAAAAATCAATATCCACAAAAAGTAGAAGATCAAGTCGCTTAATATGTATTGTTAGTGGTAACTTTCATATTGTCTCATAACATCTTGCCACCAATACCCCATTCTCTGTCTTTTGATTTATTATTTTTTTTTCAACTCTTACTTTTTTTGCTTTTTTGTTTTTCTGGTTGTCTTCTTTTTTTTTCTGTTTTTTTTAGGTTGGTTCCCACTTCTCACTCAACTTCAGAGCACGCTATAACATTACTTGGGGAAGTTTATACTGCATCTGATCATCCCATTCATGTTTTCTTGCTATATATGCTCCCTTCATAATATTTGAAAAAAAATGAGGCACCAAATAAACAACACAAAAAATAAGGGCAATCAGTACCTCTAGGATTCCATGGCCGAAGCTGGTTTCCCTATACGCACTATATTCAGGTTGTCGAGCCCAACAAAACTTACCGGCAGCGGGGCCCGATGTGAAATTGTATGCACAGAATCCGCCCATGAATTCGTCGGGCGTGGTGGAAGGTTCAGGACAGTTATCTGGATCATCGGCGTGTGTGATAGCCATCTTCTCTCTATTCCCTCCATCACCAATAGCTATGTACACAGGGCCACACGGATCAAGGCTATAGTTGTACACTCTGTTTGACCTCTCATATGCATGAACCTGTACTTTTTTTGACAGCCATTGTTATTCCGGCATTTTTAAATAATTCTAACAAAAATAAGAATGTTCATTGATTATAAATGTTAGAAAAATTAAATAAAAGCAGTAGACTGGAGTGTAATGGAGTACTCAAGGATGGAACAAAAGGACAGGATGGCTATATTTTATAATTATTTTTATTCAAGTCCGAAATCCCCTGCCCCCTACCCCACCCCAAAAAGGAAGCGATAATGACACCTAAACCCCCAAGGGTCAGTGTAAATATGCAAAATTACTGAACAACCCTTGCCATCAATTTTTTAGGTGGTCTAACTGCAAGATGAAACTTGGGAGCATGAGTGATTTCTGTTTATGCAAACATCAAGAGGGGTCCAATTATAAGACAAAATTTGATGGCAGGGATGGTTTCTGTAATTATGTAAACTTCAAGGGGTCTAAGTGTTTTTACATCAAACCTTAGAGAGAGTGTAGATGTAATTATCCCAAAAAATAAATAACTCAAAGCTACCCTTTATATTTTGTAAAAATCGATACCCCCCAAAACTGAAGTTCTAGCTCATCAATGAGAGGTCTATTTAAGAACAAATGGAATAAAATAGAATGTCTCTATCAAGACGAGAACTGTGAAAATTTCAAGTAACCAAACACGTACGTGTCCGTTAAAGACTATGTCCACACCGTACTGGTACACTATATCTTCCATAGCAACTTTCATACACTCAGCTTCTCTATAGTGTGCCCTGTAAGTGGTGTACCAGGGCGGATGCCACATAGCTATTAACCATGGAGTAACTTCTCTATTAACTTTAGCTAGATCCTCTAGCAACCATTTGTATTGATCATCTGTTATAAACAAGTCACATACAACTAAATGCCAACAATCACCACGTACTAACCTGTAGACAACAATGGATAGTAATTTAATTTCTATATTTCACCTGATCTATTATAAGCAACATATCCGCCCAGGACTATAAAGTGTATGCCCCCTGCATCAAACGAGTAGTAGAATGGGGAAGAGGATCCACTTTCTTTATGTGGGAACGCGAATCGGGAAGTGTAGGATGCAAAAGTCCGGTTTTGAGCCTGTTCTTCTATTTCGTGGTTCCCTTGTACCATCATTATCGGAACTTTGGATATCAGAGGCTGCATAAATCTTATAAAAGAAAATCAAAATTACTACAACATCATTCAAAGATCCTTCTTTTTTGGGGACCAAAAAAAAAAAAAAAGAAAACAAAAAGAAACAGTCATTATTTCCTTCAAAGTGATCATATAATAGGAAGTAAGTTAATGAGAAAAAAGGTAATTAAACAAACTGATAAGAAAATAAATTTCTCCTTTTGGAATTTTCAGGAAACAATGCTTGAAAAAAATTCTTGAAATAAGGCAAAGCAACCAAACAATCTAAGAGCAATGTGATCAGTTTAATTTTAAAGTAACGACATAGATTTTTAGTGACGATTATGGGTTATGGAAGATAAATATATATATATATATATAAGATTTTTATCTTTTCAAGATTAAATAATCTAATTAGAACCATAGTTTGCTACTGAATCACAAACATTGCTATACTGAATAAAGCAATGCACGTGGAGAGATAAATGAGTTGAGGCATTACCTTCCCCAATAATCCCAACGAGGCTGATAAGTCTCGTGTATAGGACTATCTGAAAACGAGCAAGAATAGCAATCTGAACCAGTCCCATTTGTAAGATATAAGTTGGCATAGGATACATCACCAACCAGAAGAACCAAATCAGGCTTGTTGTTTGTCAAATGTTCAACTGTTGAAGTAGAGTTGTGTGTGAGACCTAAGTCTCCAATAACAGCTATTCTACCCAGATAACTTTTCGGATTAGAAACCGGCATTGTCTTGAAAAAATAGATCTCACTCATTGCTGGTATTGAAGGGTCTCCACACCTATAGTAGTATATTGTATTGGGCTCCAGTCCTCCACAACAACAAACCAAACTTCAGCCTCACTCTACTGCTATTAGTATTAAAAGTTGGGAGTAATTGAAAATAAGAGCTGTTACAGTTTTAAAAATGACAAAAAGGAAGAAAAAGAAAAGGAACGAAGCCTAGAAGCTGTAGAAGTTTAAAAGGAAAACCAAGAAGCTACTAAAAGTTGGTTATGCACAGGCGTTAGCTTTTAGTTTTTTGGGTGAAAAGAAGTAAAACTAAGCATTGTATGAACTCTTAAACTGCTGAAAAAAATAAAACGGTAATAAATAAGAAGAAAAATAAAAAGTTCAAAAGAACTCGTTTTGGACTTTTACAAACACACCCTTAGACTAGCATGCAGAGGAACTAGTATGGGAGTACATGCCAATATTGTGTACTAGATTATTTCGTCTAATAAGGATAACATAAAAGCATACTGAGCCTTAACATTTAACAATGTAACTATGATTAACAAAAATAAAGATGTGGGAATAGCCAAATTGTCTTGGCGTACCTGAAAGACGAACATGATGAATAATTCCAGATGTGTAATTCTGGAGGCCCTTGTAAGGATAAAGTTGACTGTAGATGATCGATTTTCCTGATGCTTTGTGAATCATAGGAAATCTTAACTTCCCATAGCGAACCACACTTGCAACAGTTTTCGGGTCCAACGGTTTTGTGTTCTCACCAACTTGAAATTCCCCTGCACAGAAAATTATCACATAATTATACAGGGTGGACAAAGTTCCATCTCTCTCAAACACATTGTCCTCTAGCATAGTGATCAACAAAGTCTTAGCATGCTCTTGTTTCAACAAACTCATAAACACACACACACACTAAATTTGTTGACATAGTGATCACTCAAGTCCTAATATGCTCTTGTTTCAACAACTCGTAAAAACATACACACACTATTTATTGACATAGTGATCACCACATTAGGTTGGTATGCTCTTCTTTCAACAAACTCATAAAAACGTACACACATACACTCTATTTATTGACATAGCGATCACCAAATTAAGTCTTGGTATATATGTTCTTGTTTCAACAAACTCAAAAACACACACATGCGTGCACACACACACACAAACTATTTATTGACATGGTGATTACCAAATTAAGAGAGTGTTTGGCTAAACTTATTCTAAAAAACTTAAAAGCTCGTAGAGCTTATAAGATTGTTTTTGGAGCTTATAAGCTCCCACTTCTTATTTTCAAAATAAGAAGTTAAAGTGCTCGGATAAAATAAGACCTTGTAGTTTATAAGATAATTTTAGTGATTATAAGTTGTAATTCTATTTAGTTAAAATAAGAGTTTATAAGTTTTTTTAGGTGCAATGATGCAAAAAAAAAAAAAAAAGAGTAAAATTTCATTGAAATAAATATTTTTTGAGATAGTAAAAATGTGATATTGGAACAAAGATATTGGAACAAAAATAAATATATTTATGTTATATTGTTTTTTAGCATTAGACAGCTTATAAACTGTTTTAAAGAAAAGATGGGGGAGTTTATTTTTATATTTGGAGCCTATAAGCTCCTAACAACTTTATTTTGGAGTTTATAAACTCCTTTACTAAAAAATTGTCAAATATTTTTAAAGAGCTTATAAGCTTCAAGCCAGTTGACAAGATGTTTTTAGGAGCTCATAAGCTCAGCCAAACACTCCCTTAGTATGCTCTTGTTTCAACAACCTAATAAACACACACACACACACACACACACAAACACACTAGTTATTGACATAGTGATCACTAGAGTCTTAGTATGCTCTTGCTTCAACTAACTCATAAACACAGACACAAGCACCAAGGTATATATTAACATTGCGATCATCCATATTTATTTCAACAAACTCATGAAACACACACACACACACACACACACACAAATACACTAGTTATTGACATAGTGATCACTAGAGTCTTAGCATGCTCTTGCTTCAACTAACTCATAAACAGAGACACAAGCACCAATGTATATATTAACATTGCTATCATCGATATTTGTTTCAACAAACTCATAAAACACACACACACACACACACACAAAAAGTATTTATTGACATATTGACAGCCAAAGTCAATATAATGGTTCTTGCTTCAACAAATTCGTAAAATTCAGTTACAAAAACACCTAACTGAACCCCAAAAAATTTCAAGAAGTTCTGAAAAGTTTGAATCAATCCCAGAATACTCATCAACTCAACAAGAAATAAAATAATATCTAAAAATCAAGAAAATTGACATCTAATATCACCAATTAACCAAAACTAAGGTATATCCCATTTCAATTTCCACTCAATATCCCCACCCAAAAAAGAAAAAAACAAAAATCCTCCAAACAAAACAGTATAAAGCTAACTAAACTCACCTGTAATCCAAGAAATCCATACTGAATCATAAGTGGAAGAGAGCGAGATTGAGATTTGTTCAGGCTGAAACCCTGTAACATTCCTTTGCACTCTGGGATCAGTATCAGGCAAATCTATTGCATGTCCCCTGAAACTCTGATCTAAGGGTACAGTCACCGGAGTAAAGGGTCCTTCAAGGGTTGTCGGAATAATACTTTCACCATAAATTTGAAATAAATTCAGAATAACAAAATTAAATAACGCCACCACCACTTCCCCCGAGTGCAGAGCCATTTTATGAAAATGTTTAAACGACACTAAACCCAAACAAATTTAAAGGGAAGATAGAAGGTAGCGAGAATTTTAAGAAAAGAAAGTCTCTTTCTTTAAGACAATCCGAGATAATTTTTGCTAGCAATTATAGAACAACTTGAGAGCTCAACGCATATGTTCACACACACACACACACACATATATATATATAGAGAGAGAGAGAGAGATAGAGAGAGAGAGAGAGAGGAAGGGGGGTAGGGGGTGGACTTTTATGGGGATGCGGGCTTAATGGATGGAAATTGACAAGCAACGGTTTCATTTAATATAATATATATAGATATAATACTCTATATGCGCGCGCTCGCGCGTGTGTGTGTGGGAACTTGAGGAAGGAGGTAGAACAAGAGTCAAATTTGACGGTGGAGTTGTCGCCGGAGAGGGCGGGGAGTGGGGGCCACTGCGGCTGTGGGGTTGGTTTGAGAACTTTGCACGATGGTGAGCAACAAAACAAGCAACGGTTACGTCAGTTCTAGATTGCGGTGCATTAGATAACCTTCGTTATCACAAGAGTTGAGATCTGAATCATTCCACGGTTCCAAGGCGCCACTTTCCCTTTTTCGTTTCTTTTTTTTTTTTTTCTTTTTTCTTTCTTTAATTTAAATTTTTTTTTTTAATAATTATTCAAACCCTCAGGTTTTTTTTTTTTTTTTTTGCTCTTTTTCTTCAAGTGGACCTTGGAGTAGCCGAACTTGCGGCCCTTAGGCACCAAAGAGAGGCCGAACTCAAGGCACTCAGGCAACAATTGGAGGAACTTAGCCAAGTCCAACGAGCCACGCCACATGATCAAACTTTAGCTCCATCAGAGGATGATCTAGAAGAGGAATCAGTTGGGAAGAATATTAGTTCAGAATAATTAGGCTAGTTAGGATAAATAATACAACAGGTTTGCTTATGTATATACGTGTATGAATAGTTAGAGACGGGGCCAAAGTCTAGTCTCTGTTTGTTTTGCTAAGACTAGACCATTATGTGTGTGTGTGTATATATCAAATATAGCCCTTGATTGCGCTACTTTGTAGCTTTTATATGATCCTTATATAGAAATATGTGATATATGTATAATGTACATGGTTATTGTATGCACTATATTGCAGCTTTTGTGTGAACTCTTACATGATTATATAAAACTTTAGTAGTTGTTTTACTGCGTCTCCTACCTAGATTCCAACCTATGTAACCTAGGGTTATAAGGCTTATAATAGGTAATAGTTCGCTACGTAAAGATAATGACCTCACGTAAGGGAATTCAACATACTTGTCTTCATTCCCAAATAGACGAGGAACAAACCTACATTGCGGAAACATAACCTCAGGAAAATCTGTAATGCCCCGGTACTTCCTACTATTTTAGAATTTATTATATATTATGTTGGCGATCAAATTTCGCCCACTTAAAAAACAATATTAACAAGTGTAAATTAAAATATTAAATATTAATTAAAATTTCTATTTTATATTTTGGAATTTCCTAAATTTAATTTCAATATTAAATAGTTAATTTTAATTAATATTTGGGATAATTACGGTGTAGTACCCTGAGGTTTGCCTAAATTACGAATTTTAAACCTCGTTTTTGGAAAATTACCTAACAAACCCTGGGATTAGAAAATGTGTTACAATGTCAACCTTCTATCTACAAACGTTATGATTTGTGACGAAAACTGTCAAATTTTTGTTTTGTTCTCCCTATTTTACCCATTTGGTCAAAGTTTGAACATATTTGAGTAATTTTTTAGGACTAAAATGCCCTTTGGGTCTGATACATGTAGAAATGTCTGATAGTAATAAGGGTTATAGCAAAATCAGATTTGACCCATAGGGCATTTTAGTCCTAAAAAATTACTCAAATATGTTCAAACTTTGATCAAATGGGTAAAATAGGAAGAACAAAACAAAAATTTGACAGTTTCCATTACAAACCATAATGTTTGTAGATAGAAGGTTGACATTGTAACACATTTTCTAATCCCAGAGTTTGTTAGGTAATTTCTCAAAAACGAGGGTTTAATTCGTAATTTAGGCAAACCTCAGGGTACCCCACCGTAATTATCCCTTAATATTTTAATATTTATTTTACCGGCCAATGAGAAGTCGCCAAGTGTCAATATGAGGTGTTCCGGCCAATTAAATCAAGTCTTACAGCTCGAAAGTCCAAAACCAATCAAATGATAACAAGTGGCGCATTTGGTCGCATGGACCAATCAAATAATGACACGTAAATGATATTTCTCTCTTTAATAATAATTTATATTAAAGAGATAAATATCGAAAAAGTAGCTAGCGATCCGAAAACTCTACACAAACACCTATAAATAGGGGTCATTTGGGGTTCAAAAAGAAAAAAGAAAGAGAAGTCAAGAAGTCTTCAACACATACAGAGACAAGCTCACAAGAATACGATCTTCGTATGAGCTCTCAAAATTCTCAAGACTTCAAATCGCAAGCAACCGCTCCGACGACGTACTGCATCCACAAAGGCTTTACTTCGTCTTCAAAGCGCAAGTGCTTCAAGGCCTTCGATTTCAAAGCGGGCCTTTGACTTCAAGGTAAATCTTGACTTCCATCCCGCAAATCTAGGAAGGAATCACATTATTCATCCGAGAACAAGCTTCAAGCCCTCGGAAATAAATTCGGAGAGAAGAATCAGGGGATTTAGTCTACTAGGAAATTATTTTCCTTTTAAATTATATCCTTTCTTCAAATTTGAAATATTTGTCACATATTTTTCTTGTCTTGTACTTGTTTGTTTTACAGATACGAAATTTTGTGTGAACAAATTTTTGGCACGCCCGGTAGGTCTCAAACCTACCCCTTATCTCTTTTCTCCTAACATCGCTCTTTCAACAAGTTCGATGGCCCCCAAGAAGAACAATGTTGGTTTCACCAAAAGAGACGACACTGACAAGCCTACCGAGGACGCTGTCAATCAATCCTCAACCAAGGCCAAGGTCTCCGAGTCCGATTCCTTCCATTGTTCCAACCCTTTGAGCCCAACAGCATTTGTCGGCAAAGCACTCCACTTCGCCGAGACAACCGCTGTGGACGAGCAATTGGCTCAGATGGCTCAGGCTATAGTAAACCTGCAAAGGAAAATTGAGGATAAGGATTTTCAAATCGCTCAACTTGTGGACAGATTGGAGCGTTCGAATGTTGGGAAGCCTAGTCACAGGTATCAGAACCCTCAAGTTCAAGCCGCAAATGAAGGGCAAACTCAAGAAACACATCAAAAGTACGAACACATGCCAAGGCTTGAACAATCAACCACCTCTGTAGCTACACTGTCGGTGCAGCAATTACAAGTTATGATTGCCAACACCATAAAAGCTCAGTATGGTGCCCCAGCACAGCATTATTCGATGTACTCGAAGCCCTACACCAGACACATCGACTCACTGAGGATGCCGATAGGCTACCAACCTCCAAAGTTTCAGCAGTTCGATGGAAAGGGTAACCCAAAGCAACACATCACGCATTTTGTGGAAACATGTAACAATGCGGGAACCTATGGCGACCACTTGGTGAAGCAGTTTGTGCATTCGTTGAAGGGAAATGCTTTTGATTGGTACGTTGATTTGGAGCCTGAATCCGTCAATAGCTGGGACCAAATGGAGAGGGAATTCCTGAATCGCTTCTACAGCACACGCCGCACTGTAAGCATGATCGAGCTCACCAATACAAGACAATGGAAGGGTGAACCGGTGGTGGACTATATCAACAGGTGGCGTGCATTGAGCCTAAATTGCAAGGATAAACTCTCGGAGATTTCTGCAGTGGAGATATGTATCCAAGGGATGCACTGGGGGCTTCTCTACATTCTCTAAGGAATCAAGCCTTGTAACTTAGAAGAGCTGGCCACTCGCGCCCATGACATGGAGCTTAGCATCGCCAATCATGGAGCCAACTTTCCTGTTGGAGATCAAAAGAAAGAAAGAAAGAAAGAAAGGATTTAAAGGAAACTGAAAAACATTTTAAGGCCTCCACGAAGGAGTCGATAGCTGTCAGGGCAACTCCGATCAAAATCTCGGGCAATGATAAAAAGAATGGACCGAAGTTCGAAAATCAGCATATCCCAAATGAAAGGCGTCGACCTTCTCTAGAAGAAAGGCAAGAGAAAGAATACCTGTTCCCGGACTCCGACGTCTCCCACATTTTTGATGAACTACTGGCGAGAATGTTGATTCAGCTACCAGATCCAAAACGACCAGAAGAGAGTGGAAGGGTGAATGACCCAAAATACTACAAGTACCATCGGGTCGTCAGTCACCCGATAGATAAATGTTTTGTAATAAAAGACAAAATCATGGCGCTAGCAAGGGATGGAAAGATAATCCTTGATAGTGAAGATGCTGCGGATGCAAATATTGCGAGCGTGACAACAGCTGGCAACATTGGGAATGCACCCCAACACAAGCATGTTATTAGTCTGCCGTCAAGGCTCGTGGGGGCATCAATAATGATCCAATTTGGAAGCTTAGATCCAAACTTCATCAAAAACATGTTCATCAGGGATACAAAGGTTGAAAAAGATGCAGATTCAGCCTCTGAAACTGAGAGCGAGGGTGAGTGGATCCTTGTGACTCGCCGCCGAAGGCAAAAGCAACATATGGATCAATTTCATCCCGTGCCGGCGAAGAAACTGAACCAAGCCAAGAATAAAGGGGCGCGACCCAGGAGAAACTCAAAATTTTCACGAGCTAAGGGGAAGAAAACATCGAGAAGCTTGAGACGTCGTCCTATCACTTTGGACAACTTCTTTCCTGAGAAAATGGTCCGATCAGAGGTCCAAACTGCACACACTACATCCTGCAAAGAGGAAAAAGAAGAAAGTTATGCTTCTTGCTATGCCACCAATATTGTTGTTGCCTTTATAGACGAAGACTTATTATTGGGATCAAAGCCCCATAACCGACCACTTTTCGTCTCGGGTTTTATGCAAGAGCAAAAGTCAATCGCATACTGGTCGATGGAGGTTCCGCCGTGAATATCATGTCGAAATCCACCGTGAGAGACCTGGGAATATCAACTGAAGAGCTAGCTCAAAGCCGTTTGACAATCCAGGGATTCAACCAAGGGGGGCAACGAGCTATCGGCATGATTCGCCTAGACCTCACAATAGGAGAATTAAAGGCGAGTACATTGTTTCACGTGATTGCTGCAAAAACGTCCTACCGTTTGCTTTTAGGGCGTCCATGGATTCACGAAAATGGTGTTGTGCCATCCACTCTTCATCAATGCTTCAAGTATGTAAGAAATGGGAAAATCTTGAAGGTAGATGCAGACGTGAAGCCATTTACAGATGCTGAGTCACACTTCGTCGATGCAAAACTGTACATGGAACTCGACTCAGTAGATGAGGTGATGCCCATAAAGATCCCGATCGGTCATCCTACTGAAATAAAAGAATCAAGTCACGGGAAAGGAAAACTCACACCACGTTCTCAAATAATTGACAAAGGAAAAGAAATCGCAAACGGGCCCATAGACTGTCAAATTTTGAAGTCTGAACTGACTTTGCCTGTTATTGGATTAAACCCGACACCGCCTTCTTCTTCCATAGGAAGTGCGCGAGGAAATCTCCAGGGGGCATTTAATCCTAACGCTTATGTACTGTTGCAGAAGTCTGGTTATGATGTCTCAAACCCATCCAGGTTGGGAAGCTTGAAGCCTGAGTTGACTGGCGAGAGGATCCATGGACTCAGCAAGGCATAACATAAACTCAAAAAATAAGGGTTTCGTATTGATCAACCAAGAACCAACTTAGGATATACACTAGAAGAACCAGTAAGGATACGAATTTCCAAGAAAGATAAGTATGCCAATGTCCAACACATTGCGGCAACGAAAGATGAAGACAAGAAAGGAAAGAGAAAAGATGATCAACGCATCTCAGCATTTGATTGTCTAGGCACTCCAAATACTCATACTTCTGTATTCAAAAGACTTGGTTCTACCAAACAAAAATCGTCGATACATGACAGGACTGGCAACAGTCGTCCTTCAGTTTTTAATCGACTTGGGAATGGCAATCCGCAACATCAAGTGAAGCAAAGCCATGAGGATGCTGACTACATACCCGAGACAGAAAAAGAAGATCAAATCATTCATTTGTCTCAAACACGCGGAAGTAAATCCTCATTATTGCTCATTTCTATGAATGGGACAGTGAGTATAAAACAGCGTACCATTGATCATTCTTGTCCGTCAAATAGGGATACTCAAGGCGGTAACAAAGTAGAGGTCATCGTCAACTCTTGTTATGCAAGTTTTATGGACGAGCCAGAGG
>JAOWBU010000801.1:0-25000 GCA_026212405.1 Petrea volubilis
TAATGGTAAATTTTTAAACACAGAATATTCAATCACCAACTCTACTTTGGAATACACTCCATTTGAGGGTACTATATATTACTTTTAGTCCCACAAATCAAATTTTTGTTAATCTTTTATCTTGTTAATTACGAATTCTCAAATTATATTAAATATTTCTTTTTTTTCTGCCACAAATTTAATCATTTTTCTTCTTTTTATTAATGCACATGCCGTGCATTGATAAATATAATAGAAAATATAGCATCGTTAATGTTATGCAGTAAAATATCTGGAGTGGTTTTGAAAAACGAATAGACCCATGTTATGGAGTTTTGATGATACAAAGTTTCATCTAATCACCATCTTTAGGAACAAGCACCGTCTCTTAACGAATGAGGGTCTAACTACTAATCTTGATCGATGATATAAATATTAGTATATTTTGAAAAGTTCAAGCCATTCTTAACTTTGATATTATAAAAATCTTAAACTAATTACCACAAAATTAACAGATAATCATAGCTTCTTTCACAATCGTAGGAGGACTATTCGCTTTGAACCACGATCATGTGATTGATATATACAAACAACTAATGAATCAAAATTGTAGATCACGCAAGTTGCATATTGTTTGAAAGTTGGCAGACTACATGCACGCTTTGCAATTCGACTTTGAGGACGTGTAAACACGTTTATAGGTATCCGTTGTATATGAACTCATTTTAGAAGCGTTACATTAATCTAAAAGGCAAAGGGTGACGTCGTCTCAAGTGCGTTTCTATAAAAAGTTCAAAATGATTCATATATAGGAAATTTTGATGTGATAAAAAATAGGAAATTTGTTATATAATATAGCACGAATGCCATAAATGATTCCAGGTGTTTTATGAAATTATCAAATTTTATTCTCATTATTTTGGAGAACTTAAAAAGTTTTTATTAAAATAGGTAAATCAATTTGGACAAAAGTTGGATGTAGCATTAGTTTTTATCTTATGGTGATTCATAAATTGCAAAAGGAAGTAATATTTTAGACTAATATTTTATTTTAGTAAATACTTTAAAATTTAGAAAAAGTTGAAATTAGATTCGAATTGAAATTCATTCTATAGATAGCCCTAAGGCCCCTGCTTGCGAAATGTAATTGAGAAGTTTTCGTGGGCCTCCAAGTGGAATAAGCTAGAGGCCCATTTCACTAGGTAGAAACAAAGGGTTGTCAATAGGTCGGGTCTGGAGTAAATCAAGGGGATTCGAATCTGTTTACAACTACCGACAATCGAATCCAACCTGAAATTCTATAGGTTTTTCATTCATTATTCAAAATTCAAATTCAAAATAGATCCGAGATCCGATAAAAAGATGCGATCCCGATACGATTTTAATAAACAACATTGAAGAATTTATAGTGAATAACAAAATTAAAGAAAGTAGAAAAATATTTTAGAATATTACAATATTTTGTTAAAAAAAATATATTGGAAAATAATAAATAGTAGATTATTAATTATAATGGCACATGTATTACATTCTATTAGAGTATCTTTACTACTATTATATTATATACAATGTATTAATTTAATAAAATATATTACAAAAATTCGGATTCGGATCTTTAATGAATCGGATTACTTGATTCCACATCCAACCGGTTTATTTCGGATTATGGATATTTATTATCGGATATGATCCATCAATTATTTTAATCGATCGAATATGCTAAAATTCAGATCAGACTTGGATCGGATTCGGATTAAAATCCGCTCCATTGGCCTAGTATATTTGTGCTGTGGAGGTCAAAATGGGCTTCAAAAATATTGATTTTAGTTTGTAATGGTCTTCATTATCCTAAAAGAATGGGCTTTTTACAGAGCCCAACTATACAAATATTAAATATATATGTAACAAATTTCAACACTATCCTTTAATCTACAGGCCCATTTTAGTTTCAGATAAGGCAAGAAAATCAAGATCTAACGACCTCCACCACCACCCATCTAATTACAAAGAGAGGCACTCAAGAATCATGTTGTGATCTCAAACTTGGAGCAAAAATGAACACATTTAGGCTTCAGCTGCACTTCAACCACGCAAATCTCAGCAATCCATCCTCAAATATCCCACCCATCATCCCAATTAAAGCTAAATCCAAGCTTATCAACCCCTCTTCAGCATCAAACAAATCATCCCATGTAGTTAACAATTCCAAAACTAGGAGTAATCCTAGCCATATTGACATGAGATCCCTCATGCCCAAGAGTTTTTCAAATGAAGAATTGTCTGTGATAAGCTCAAAAGGGCACTCAAGAATGGTGACACTTGGTGCGGTGTCTTTAGGACTTGCGATATTCTTGATGGGTTTTGAGGATCACATGGCGCTGGCTTTGGTTCCAGAAGGGCCATTGATGGAGGAGTTTTGGGACAATATGAGGAGATACGCGCTCTTTGTGTTGACAGTGAGCACTGGTGCTGTTTACACTCTTGTGCAGCCCATAGTGGAGTTGTTGAAGAACCCGATCTCTGCTCTTCTTATCCTGGTGATTTTTGGAGGTAGCATTTTCATTGTCTCTCAAGTTGTAACAGCTATGGTTGGCTTGTCTGATTTTTCGTATGATTATAGCTATTAGAGTACATTCAGACAGGCTTCTTCTTGATCTTGGTCTTTTTATTTATTTATTTTTTCTTTTTGTCTTGAAACAAAGTAATATCCGTATTTTGATGTATATCATCCTATGTTCAGGCAGAGGTGGGTTGAGGTTTCTAAAAGCATATATAAGCTTGAAGCACGCCAAAGTAATAGTTAGGGAATGGGCATATCCTTATTCAATTTTTCATCCTGCGCCCGATATATGGGTTCTTTGCAAACAAATACACTAATGGAACATCTAATTACCGCGAGAGCCCGTATAATACGTTAATTGTTATATTGAACCCAATGATTTATACAGTGTGCAGTCCCGATCCATACACAACCTAGTGCACACACTACACTCGAAATGCGAATTTGGCTGTGTTTTATCACCATACGAATTTCGAAATGATTGGGAGAAGGATGGTACAAAATGATGTCTTCTGCCAGCAGCCTAGGAGTGCTTCGGATTGATTGCTGGCAATTGGACATCTCTGCCAACAATCATGGATGAATAATCTGCAGGGTAAAATGCATTTTTGTCTCCTTTAGTTAATACCTCTAAATCAATAAAAAGTTTATAATCATATGCACGTGCATTTTTTTATGAGCATCTTTTGTTTTCCTTCTTGGCTAATGGAAGGAAAAAAAAGCAACCGAGAACTGTTGGCATTTAAGGAGTTCAATTTATCCACGACATTTCTATATATACATATTTTTAACCATCTCTATTTGTTAAAATTGGGTTAGCATTTGACAAAGAATACACCGTATTATTTCCCCTTTTTACCTGTTGCCATGTTTGATCACTTTTAATCTTTTTCCTTCAAAATGAACTCAACTCCATTATAACGCTGAGCAGTAAATATGTTTGGAACAGTCAAAACACCCGCAAACGGCTCCAATTGGACTTTCCTTTTTTTTTTTTTTCCTTCAAGGTTATTTATTACAATCAATCAAGTATATAAAATTAAATAATCCTTTTTTCTCGACTCGAGTCTTAAATTCATCCACTTTCATCATTGAAAACACCTACGCTGATAAGATAAAACAAAGAAATGGAGAATTTTATGCTTTCAATGAATCGGTAACAACGGATTAGTGGAATGAAGTACCAACAAACGGGCAAGGGAAAGATAAATAAGAAGTATTGGTATTACATGTAAGAATACATCTTTTTAGGCAGACAACTACATAGGCGCCACAGCAAAGTCAAGTCATATAAAAGCAAGCAACACTTATAGCTATAGCAAATGGCCTGCGTATAGCCTTATACAAACCTTACAAAGGTGCCTATACGGGTTAAATAAAAAAAAAAAACCCTTTTCCACACTTAAACGAGAATAAGTCCTATTTAAAGCTTGTTTTGTTGAGTGGATCTGGGGACTGGTATAACCCTTGCTGCTTTGTCTTGAACCTACTTGCCCTCTAGGAAGACTCAACCCAGCGATCCCACTCTCAACTCTGGATGAGAAGCACCCACTCTAACTCAAAAATAAGTTATTACAATTAAGTGAATTAACCAAAAGCCATTACCAGATACCAAACTAACCATCAACTGACTTTTGATGGTCCTAATAAAGTGGTTACTACTCACTAGATTCTCTAGGTATTTTATTGATAGTACAAATTAATTTATATTAATAATGATTTGAATTAATTGGGCTCACATAACAGTTCAGGGCTGGAGTTAGGACTGAGACTTCATTGAAAAGAGGGAGAAAATTAATGTAGGCAGCGACCGATCAAGAAATGTAGCTGTTGACCTACCTTTTCCAAGGGTCAATGTAAATATTAGCTAAATGAAAGGCGGCCAAGGGGAACTTAATACGCCACAGGGATTCAATTTTCAAAAATACTTTCTTCAATTTTAATGAAGAAATATAAAATATACTTAAGAAGACTTAACTTTTAAAATTGAATGGACTAAACAATAAAATAAAATAAAATAAAATAAAATTTCTATATATTAATTTTTATAAAATAGATTTCAATATATGAAGTAATATGGACAACAAAACTAATAAAAAGTTCAAGGTATAATTTTGTCCGAGCGTAAAAAATAATAATTGGTCTAGTTAGACAAAAAGTTGCTAAAACAAATTATTTTTAGAGCTGCAAATTAATTTGATAAATCTTTCGGACATAAAAACTTATTTTAAAATCTTCAGTTATATTCTCTAAAATTTTATAACACTAAAATCAACAAGGGGATCTAGACGATGGCGGACCAATATTCCACGGAACTATTTTTTTTTTTTTGGATAGTTCATCTGTTTTAAAATGAAGTTTCATCTCTTATTTCATAATTCACATTTACACCATTTATATAATTATTTCCTTAATTATAAATTTGGACTAAGATCTTTACACTTGCATATATCCATGCAATGGAACATAGTTTGGAAAAGAGGATCCAGTGTGATATTTTTTCACCACTACTAGAAAAACTATATTTAGCCATGGATTTTGTCAAAAAATCCGTGGCTAAATCTAATTACCACGGATTTTTTCGGTGACTAAAAGTGGCGTGGTTAATTATAGCCATGAGGATTAGCCACAGAATTTTTTAACCACGTATTAATATTATCCGTGACCAAAATAAAATAAAATAAAAATCCATAGCTAAAAAAAAAGGTGGTAACTAATCCCAACCGCCCCCCCCCCCCCAGGGCTTCACAACCACCATCGGCCCCCCATCAAAATTAGGGAAATTCTTATCCTTACCGAGTTTGGCCACACCATGACTAATTAGGTGGTGAGTGTTTTACACTTGTCATGTGATTGGTGTACAATTTAGGGAGAGTGACCAATCACATGACAAGTGTATTAACACTTGCTACATGATTGGTTGGGTGCGGTCAAGCCGAGTTTGGACAAGAATTTTCCTCAAAATTAATGCCTTAAAAATATTTATTTCAACAATTTTAAATACTAATTTTATTTCTCTATTGAGTAAAATGACCAATAACCCTAAATCAATTTAAATACATAAATCAAATAATTGAATTTATTTTATTGAATTTATTATTTAAATTAATTTTTGTATAGATTATCTTGAGTTGAGAAATAATTTTTGATTAGTTAAATCAAACTCGTTGTATTCTTTTGGTTATAATAGGAGATCTTATTCGAGTTGTAGCCTTCAAATATTTTGAAAATTCAATATATATCATGTTATAGTCTTTTATTTTTTTCATAATTTTTGGTTTTTTTTATATTGAAAAGTATTTAATGATTAAACAAGTAATTTATTAATTATAACAAAAATTGTAACAAAAAATTATTTAGATAATTTATATTTAGAATTTTGCATAATTTATATTAGTCAAGTATAGCAAAAATTAATTCTTAAACAAAAAATTAAAGTAGTGTAGTTGTTTGATACTCTAACCTCAACCAATAGGTCAAGAGTTTAAGCCACATCAGATGCAAAAAAAAAAAAAAATTATTAAGAAATTTGTGGCTAAATTAGCACCAAATTTCACCAAAGTGTTCTATTTTAAATTATAAACTATGAGATAAAACAACATTTTAAAATAGAGAATTCTACTTGTATTCATACACCAATATGAGTGCAGAATTTAATATGAAAACAAAACGCTAATATTCGACTCCAGAAAAATACACTCACTGTTATGATAAGGGTACAAAGTCCATTAGTTATTACGATACAAACATCACATGATCTCCGTTAGCAGTAGCATAATTTACAATACATGATACAGAGAACACTTAATTAACCTAAATGTCAATTTATTTGAGTGCAGGAAACAGAGGAGACGGAGAGTGGGTACTTGAAGGTGTTGGCATACTGGAAAGAAAGGGTTTCTCCCTGGTTGACTGGCTGACCGTCCTTGACTAGGCAATCATCGTAGCTAATCCGCCGGAAAATACTCGGATCAACCAACCTGGCGGAGCTGAACCACCCGCAGTTCAGGTGGATGTCTGAAATGCTGCAACTCTCAGACGACGACAGACACACGTTCTGGATTTCGACTGTGTATGTGGGAATACCGTTGGGCATGGGGGATGTTGCACCTTGATACACCAGGATGCTGTCCTTCGAGCACGAGGCCACAGACCCCACCCGGTTGATCGACCCTTCTCCCCCGTTGCTGCCGTCGCCATAGTCCTCGTTTTCTATTTGGAAAACGGGAAGAAAAGAAATGGAGATATTAGAAATTTGATAGAATTCATGTTTTGTGAGACTGAATTAGTATTCGTATGTATGAAGGGCTACCACTTGTAATATTAGTCAATAGCTTCCTGGTAGCGACTGCGTAGTAACTTCCCTTGGAAAGGAATAGTTCATCACTGCCAATTACTTCACTTACTTGTTCCAATGCACCATAAATACCCACGCCTGCATCGCCGAATTAATTACTAATATTTTAGGTAACAATTCTCACGCGAATTTCAAACTTCGAAGCCCATCAAAGAAGAAATAAAGCCAAGTTACATATATATATATATATCTTTTTAATTTTTATTGTCTTTAAAAGAATAATAATATGAGAAAAACTACAAGAAAACTTGGCTAATTCATGCAGGGCAAGCATGCATTTACCTGAACCGAGAATTAATGGATCAATAAGAAGATTTTTTACTAGAACTTACATGCAAAACCACTGCAGTACATATATATATATATATATCTATATTGTATATGTATTTATTATGTGTGTGTGTGTGTGTATATATGTATGTCTCTATGTATGTGTGTGTGAAAAACATTTTGAACCTTGCTTGATCGAAGATGAACGAATCCAAATAGTGAACTGTGTAAATTACTTATCAAAGAGAAAAGCAAAGAAGAGAGAGAGAGAGAGAGAGAGAGAGAGAGAGAGAGGGAGAGAGAGGGAGAAGAACTGTGTATATCTAAGAAGAGAGATGGGAGTAATATACCAAAAAGCAGCATGAAAAGAAAAGCAAAAGCTCGAACCATCATGTACAGTTTCCATTCTTCACGTTCGCTTTGCAGACCCGTCATCCTTTCTTGTAATCCTCAGAATCTGCATGTCAAAACAAAACTGCAAAAGTCTCTCTGTGAATCCTTGGACAAATACAAGAAAGGGAAAATGCGGAAAAAATTGCACCCCTACACACACACCAAGTACAAAGTATTACTGTTAAATCATCCCCTCAAGCAAACAAACCATATGCATGCGCAGATATTAAGGAGATATTGGGAATGTGTATAGTGCCTGGAAACAAATCTAACCTTCTGGAACGACGCCACTGTACCTGTATGTGAAGCTTACGAGGCTTTATCCATTTTATAATACCACAACGGGACCATGCGTTAATCTTAAATCTTAATATCGATAAAAAATTTCAATCAGTACGCGCGCTCTCCTGGACTACGTGAAGTTTTTGTCATAAATTTGCATGCAGACCCTAAAATTATTTTATGAATGAAATTTTATTTTAATATTTTTTCGAGAAAACAATGAAAAATAAATTTAGGACATAGTGATACAGTAAATAAACTAATGAGGTTCCAGTCAATTATATTTTTTAACGTAATTCCATATGCCTCTTTTCTTTTTAATCAATTCGAGTCTATTAGTTCTTCTGTGTATTTGTCTTTCGCGTATATCTACTCCGGATATGGATCTGTCACGCTTCATTGTGTTTGTGGATCAGTAAGTCCAATAAATATGTGAAATTCGTCTAATTAATAATGTGTGTTATATGTATGCTCTAATTAATAATAGGAGGTAAAATACCATTTTACAATAGAAGATGCTATCCGGTATATGTGTGTGAACACTAAACGTTATCCATTTACCAAAAACTTAAGCTTTAAATGCAGAACATAAATTGATCATATCTAACTCAGACGGGAATGCTGAATAGAGCCAAATTTATGAACTGTCAGAATTTTTAATGCATGCGATTGCTTTATGATACACAGTACTTAAACGCATATATTTATCACATATTAAACATTCCTGGGACCAGCTAACGAGTGGTTGGCATTTATTGTCATTTGTATTTACAAGCACTGATATCATCGGAAAATTCTTATCCAAATTTAATTTGACTGCACTCAATTAATTATATAATAATTATTAATAATACACTTATTATATAATTGGCCACTCTTCCTAAATTGTACACTAATTACATAACAAGTGTAAAACTTTTATAACGTGATTAGTCTTGATGTAATCGAATTTAATGCAGATAAAAATTTCCCATCATCAATCACTTGGTACTGGTAGTATTTATTTGCCATTTTAGAATTAAAGTATCCAAAATGAATATCCGACTTAATTAATACTTGAGGACTGCCACCAATTAAAAAAAATGCTAGTGACAAAATTAATGTAGATTGGTATGCACAAAATAATTAAATATATACATCAAGTGACAGAATAATAAATTTATCGTAATAATAGTTTTTATAATTAATATGGTCCATAAAATTCACCTATTGACAACGTGTTCACTATAACAATGTTTAATTTGACACGTACAATGAGATACTTTCAAAAGGTGCCATAGTTGTGTATATATCTATCGTGACATCTCATAAAAATATTTTAATAAGTTATCCTAAATTTAAACTATTTTATAGTGTCATAATAAATACATTATAGTTTAAATTTAGGATAGTTTATTGAAATACCTTTTATGAGATGTCACAATAGGTATATAAATATGATACTATTATATTATATGTATCAAATTATATATTTTTTTTAGTAGTTCAAGAATATAGTTTATCAAGAAAAAATTAAATGACAACACAAGTTAAACTTATCGCTAATGATGTATACCAAGAGATAGTAATTCTATTTTGTCACCCATAGCGATACCTATTACATTATAATAGTGTTTTTTTTATCTTTTTTATCTTTCTTTACTAAATGTGCTGAGATGGCAAATTCTAGCATTTTAAGTTGTCACTAATTATAATTAGTGACAATAATATAATAATAATAATTTGATGATAAAATTTTCTTTGCATGCACTAAATTGTCACTAAATTTTCTTTTTATTTTTTGTAACTAATATATATTTGGGTTTTTTTTCCTGTTTTTTGTTTTGGTGGCATAATGATAATGTATATTAATATCCCAACCGAGCCGCCTCGACCAGTGTGAGCATTGATCTCCGGGAAATGTAGGGTTTGGACCGCCAGCGCCCTCACAACACAGTGTAATTGCAACTTCAACTTTAGAGTCAACTACGACATATGTAGGCTCTTTGTGAAGGATCAGACCTTTTCAACACTTTAGTCAATGACAAGCATAAAATATTAAGGCCTTTAATATGCGTCTCATCTCGATACCTCTTCATTAATTTGCAGAATTATAGAAGGGTTAATGTTGTTAAGGGTATTGGATTAATTGGGTGTTTGGCTAAGCTTATTTGGATTATTTTATAAGCTTCTATAGTTTATAAGATATTTTAGAAACTTATAAGATATTGGATCTTAGTTTAAAAATAAGCTATATATCAATGTGTTTGGTAAAATTGTAATTAAAATATTTTATAAAATTTATAAGATGCTAGTAATGATAAAATTGTAATTAAGGTGGAGAGTGTTTGGAAGAGCTTATAAGCCTCTAAAAATATCTTATAAGTTGTTTGGGAACTTATAAGCTCATTCAAAATATTTGGTAATTTTTTTAGTAAAGGAGCTTATAAACTCCAAAAATAAACTCTCAAGAGCTTATAAGCTTTTGAAAAAAAAAGTAAATTCCCCTAACTTTTTTTTTTCAAACAACTTCTAAGTTGTTCAATTCTAAAAGATAAAAGTAAGATAAATATATTTTTTTTCAAGATTATATTTCTACTATCTCAAAAAATATTTATTTACATTAAATTAATTTTACTTTATTTTTTCGGTCATCATTATACTTAAAAAAATACATAAGCTCTAATTTTTACCAAACGAAACTACAACTTATAAGCTCCAAAAACGTCTTATATGCTACAAGGTCTTATTTTATCAAAACACTTTAGGAACTTATTTTTAAAATAATATATAGGAGCTTATAAGCTCCAAAAACATCTTATAAGCTCTACTAGCTTAGAAGCTCTTTAAAATAAGTTTAGCCAAACACTCTTTTGTTGAAAATATAAAATTTGATAGGATTTTAAAAAATAAGTTAGCTCCTCTTTAGTTTTTAAAAAAGACCTTATAAGCTCCTAAGCATCTTATTTTAGAAGCTTATGAGCTCATTTCCCTAAACTTTTGCCAAATGCTCTACCATATCTTATAAGCACTTAAATATTTTATAAGATATTTTAAGACATCTAATAAGATGTTTTAAGTAGCTTATAAACTTAGCCAAATACCCTCTAAGTTAAAAGTTAAAATTGAATCACTCTAGTCCTGAAATTCAAATTATGATGTTTTAGTTCTTTGTAACATAAATTAATAACATTTCAGTCTGTCTAATGATTTATCGGGCCGAATTTCACCAGAAAATATTAACTAAATTGAAGGTAGTTTTTGTGAATTAATATCAATTTTTGATTGCACTTAGTCCCCTTTCACTTCAGGTGATCAAATTAAAATTGGTGAATGATGATAAGTGATAATAAAAAAGTTGTCACTAATTATACATATTTATTGATAAAAAGGATTTATTTTTTTACAAGAATAATTTGCACCACGTTAATAATGCTATGTTAAATTTTACATGATTTTGCAAACTTTGAAGGTGGTCTAGTAATTTTCCATACTTAAAGATTTTTTTTATAGTTTTAGAAAACCTTGGGAGAGGTAGCTGTAATTTACTTTTGTTTTTTCTGGTCTTGATGGCTTATAATCTTGCTACCTTTAGTACCATCTATAATATTATGAACCACATTAGAAGGAAAAAGTGATATTAATGATAAGATATTTACAAATAATAATATCAGAGTTGGAATATACTATATGTATTGCATGCCAACAACTTCTATTTTGTTATTATCTAATTTTATAGGAAACTAATAATGATAAAAATTAATTTTTGTTGATCAACATATAATCAGAATAACAACGTACATGCCATGGATAGTAGTGTGTATATATGTCTAGAGACACACTTTAATTATACCACTAAATGGTGGGAGTTTGAACTTTGCACCATTAAAATACTATTTAGATTTTGGGTTTGAATTCTCTTCTCTCATCTCTTCTCCTTTGAGTGAGTGTGTCTTTGTGTTAGTGTGTGTCTATCTTTTTTTAATTAATATTTATATAGTGTCTTGAGTGGATTATATCCAAAAAATACCAACATGAAAACTTTGGCATCGATTGATGTTTCCAATGTTCATCGTTGTTACAATTATGAAGATACATAATACTACAAGAAAATGAATAAATTTATGACAATATAATAAGTAATAATCAAAAAGTTGTCATTAATTATATACATTTGGTGATAACAAATGGATGTTATCACAAAACATAGTATACACAATGTCAATGGTGACAACTTATTATAAAAAGATGGCAACATAATGCATAAGTGATGATTATTGACACACCTATTGTGACAACTTAGTGGCAATAGAATCTTATCATAAATCTTAATAACAATTTTTATTGTCACCAAATTATCACTATAGGTGTGCATTAAAATTGTTATTACCAAAAAACTTAATTAGTGACAAAATAGAATGTATTGTCACTTTGTATAATTATTGGTGACAACTTTTATATTGTCACTTTTAAATCTTGTCAATAATACTACTTTTTCTTGTTGTGTAAATTTGTTGCCAAAATTAAGTACATATTATGATCAATTAATAATTAAGTATTAATAGCACAATTTTGATAGTATGTTGCCTAGCTTTTTGTCACTAATTAATACGATTATTTTCACAATATAATAAGATATACAAAAACACTTAAATGAAATTCGAATTTAGTACGTTTTAGGATACATTTGCTACTTTTGATATAATTGAATTGAATGTGATCTATTAAATATAGATTATTAATGAAGAAATTATATCAAATCTTAATTATTTATAGTTTGTTAACCTATTTATTTATTTAAGATATCCTATGTTTTTACTAGTTCATTATTTGGTTGCATTGATTTACTATGTTGGATTAAATGAAAAATTATCTCAATACTTTATTGTCCTCCTATTTTTTAAATGTTTTTCATATTCAACCTGAAAATTTATAGCATCATTTCAATAATGAACATACATATCTATTGTCCCACTTTTAAGACTATAATCAACCTTTTGATATATTTTATTTAATTAATTTTATTTAAATTAGTAAAATTGTTTTTATAAATCATAATATAGTGAACATTCAATTTTTGATAATTAAAAATATTTTCGATATTGTGTTATCTAAAGTTTGTATTTATTAAGATAAATACTTAAATATTGAATATCAATTAATATAATGAATATATATTTTTTGTTTGATGAACTTATATTAAAAACATTATTATTTATATCATTTCTTACAAAATCTACAATCATTCAAAATTTGAAAAACTTGCAATCATTCAGAATGTGAGTATTTATGTAAAAGTTAACTGGTAATATGAATTCAAAAAAAATCATTATTTAGAAAAAAAATGGTAATATTATCTTTCTAAATTTATTAAATGAAGAAATAAAATAAACGACAATGTATCACTAGTTCGGATCCTCTGCTACACAACGGCACTACATCTTTTTATCCACTCATTAATACACGCCATGTGTATTGGTGAGTGGTTGAGATAAGGAAAGAGAATATTTAAAAAAATTTCCATATCGATCATAATATTTTCTCTTTCCTTATTTCAATCACTCACCAATACACGTGGCGTATATTGATGAGTGGAGGAGTAAATGTAGTACCATTGTGTAGCAGAGAATCCGAAGTGATGTATCACACCCTTTTAGACGTAATTTATAATTTAATAAATTTGTCAAATAGATCTCGAGCTATTGTATAATTACGAATCTAAAATTTTACAAGTAAATAATAAAATAAATGGATAAATATATCTATTAAATTTATTTTAAAATAACAAACGTGTACTTAAAGTTTTGAGGTACAAGTTTTTTGCTAAATATTGTGAGTCCCAGAAACTCCTGATCTGGTTCTATGATTGATTCTCAATTTAAGTGGATCCCATATAATTACTTATTCAGTAAGTGATTGATTGAGTAGTTCTTCCTAGACGACGACATAATAACACGCAAACGGACATTATGGGCCAAAATTTAAGTTTTTAATTGAATAGGAAGTGACTTATGGCAGTCATGTTGACACATAAACAAGGGATGTAAATTATAAAAAGGTTACGTACGCGCATAAGCCTTAAATCAAGAATCAATAATTGCAAAAGATATTAAATTTCTGTAAGAATCGGACATTAATTATTGGCATATCAATTAGTGATTAATTTGGTTTATCGTTCACGCAATACTCTCCCACAAGTACCACATATATGATCCTCTCTGTCTCTGTCTCTCTCTCTCTCTCTGTCTCTCTCTGATTCTACGCCATATATAAGGTCCCTCGGGGCTTCACTTTTCAATAGATTCATGGCAAATTAGTCTCATTTGCGAGACAAAATTTGTGTAGCTCCATGGCTCTTACTCAATTCTTACACTTGGTTTATGATATTGTATTGGGGTGTCCCAAAAGTGCGTCTAGTGACAAGATTGAGGGTCTCCATTACAAAAGAAAGTGCACGAATGTAGGGTCTTTTCAAATGCCACTTCATTACCCTCGCTACAAAAGAGCTGATTATGAACAGATGGAGGAGTGGAGGCTAGACAATCTTCTTGAGCAATATGGACTGTCTTTCGATGGGAGTTTAGAGGACAAAAGAGCTTATGCAATTGGGGCATTCTTGTGGCCTGATCAAAGAGACTAATTGCTACACATGAGGGTATTTGGATATTTGGCAACGTACTCTTGGCTTAATGCATGGTGGTGATGATCATTTGGCATGCCAATCTCTTGAACTTGCAACATTATATATATAGCTGGGGTTCTTCTATTGTACGCTAAAAATAATAGTATATTACTTATGTTTGTGGAAGAAAAATAGTAGTTTATGGTACTAGGAAAGTAGAGAGGCGAGCTTGTAGTTTGGTACAATTTCTCCTTGCAAGGATTAGAGCATATATATATATATATATATATACACATATATTTGCTTTCGTCCTCTATGAATATTAATTTTAAGTACTCGATCGAGCTCTTTTGCAGCAGATGAAATGTTTCGTTCCACTTTGTGTATTTCATTATATGAATACATACACGTATACAAAGTAAAATATATGATGATATATATCATGCATCCAACTTGACAGAATACATAGATAGAATAAGAAAGTGGAACCGGTGATTTAAAATGCACTTATAAAAGACTAGTATGATAGGACTCTCAACCGGTTAATTGCAATTTTGGACCCATAGTTATATTTTTGTCCAATTTTGGTCCCATTCTTTTCAATGTTCTCAATTTTGGTCTCATATGTTTCAAAATTTTGTAATTTTGGGACTTTTCTGAAATTTCGTCTAATCTTTAACAGCGAAGGCACGCGCACCTCACGTGAGATCAAAATTCCATCCGATTTTGGTTCTATTTGTTTCAATTTTCTCAATTTTGGTCCCATACATTTCAAAATTTTGCAATTTTGGGACTTTGCAAAAATTTAAAATGTATGGGATTTAACGGTCATGTGAGGCGTGCGTGCCTTGACCGTTAAAGATTAGACCAAATTTCAGAAATGTCATAACATTGCAAAAATTTAAAATATATGGGACCAAAATTGAGTGAAGCATATGGGGCCAAAATTAAAAAATTTGAAACGAATGGAATCAAAATTGGATAAAAGAATATTTATAGGACCAAAATTAGAATTAGCCTGACTCTCAACCATATGCAGACAAGTATACTCTGTATTTATTTATTTATTTTTTGTCTTTGGTTGCAATTCACTCAGTATACTAATAAACACTCCAATGAACAATAAGAAATTTCTCCTTTTTTCTTGTTCTTCATTTACTATAGTTTCTATTGTCGGTCGTCCTCTCTTGCACGACCTGACGACCATGCTTTGTTTCGTTCTGTTTTGTTCCTACTCTAAGAATCAGCAAATCCCATCACCCGTTGTTTTTTTTTTGTTTTTTTGATAAATGCAAATCCCATCACTTGAGAATGGCCTAAAATTTGTGGCTTTTTGCCCGAACTTTCTTGCTGGAACTATTCCCCAAATTAATGCCTCGCTCGTTATGATGCGAAAGCCCCCTTTAGCCCAACCTCAAGCTCAAGCAGATTTTAATTTTTTTTTTTTAACTTTTTTATGGTCAAAGTACGATTATTTG
The DNA here is from genome assembly GCA_026212405.1 of Petrea volubilis. Lineage (NCBI taxonomy): Eukaryota > Viridiplantae > Streptophyta > Magnoliopsida > Lamiales > Verbenaceae > Petrea > Petrea volubilis. The sequence continues at coordinate 15,921 of JAOWBU010000801.1, forward strand.
AAGAAGTTGCCTTTGTTAATTCTTCACGTAAACAGCGAGACATATTTATAGACTTTAGAGAATAAACATGGAATGTACAAAAAAAAGCGGATAAACATTGAAACTTAGGAAATTCTAGCCCAGACTTTTTTTTGCAGTTGGGTTGCGAAAGCCAATAGAATGCTCAAGTAAAGGCCATTTATTTAGTAAACATGGACTTCGGCTCTTACGTTACACACACACTCGCATCTTTGAACTTGGGGAAAGAAAATACTAAACAATTCTACATTTTTATTAGAGCGAATTACGTTTAACTCCTATTTATAAAAAATACCTCCATATATAAAAAATTATAATCAAGAATTGAAGGGTAATTACAAATTACACCTCTCAACAGTAAAAAAAACATTGAACTTTCAAAATTATTCTTATGAAAGCAAGAATAAAATTTGATCATATTAAAATAACTATTTTGCCCTTGAAATAATTTTTTATTATATTATATATATTTAATTTCAAAAATATTATACATATTGAAATATTTTTTTAAAAAATTAAATCTTTTATCTAATATATGCAAACAGTTATATGTATATTTATGATATGTAAATTATATTTAATAAATACAAAATACATATAAATTTTGTTTTTGTAAATACAAAAAATTATTGATATACAAATAATTATTTTTTTTCCCTTTTTCCTTTACTTTTTTTCTTTCCTTTTTCCTTTTCTTTTTTTTTTTTTTTTTTTTTTTGCTCTCTTCGTCTTCCAGCTTTTCCTTTTTTTTTTTCTTTTTGTTTCCTTTTCGTCTTCCTGGGCTTGTCCCGGCCCACCTCCGTCGGCCTGCCGCCGTGCAAAAGATCCAAAGGGGGAGCGAGAGAGAGATTAAGATGGAGAGGAAGAGATCGACAAGGAGAGGGGGAGAGAGAGATAGAGATATCGGGAGAGATTGTGGGAGAGAAACTCCGACCGCCATCCCACCGTTGTCGCCCCACCGGTGTCGTCTCGCCACAGTCCGGCGTCCGCAGCGCGGAGAGATCCAGAGGGAGGGAGAAAGATCAAGACGGAGAGGAACAGATCGAGAAGGAGGAGGGGGGAGAGAGAGATCCACGACGGCCACCAGCACCACCTCCTTCGCCGCCGCTCGTCTGCCATCACCCGTCCGACGCCCTCCTGGCCACCGTCTGCCGCCCTCACCTCCGCCGTCGCCTCCAGCACACAAACCATTGGGGGGTAGGGGTGGGGGAAGAGAGAGAGAGAGAGAGAGAGAGAGGATCTCAGATCTAATTTGAAAAGAAAAAAAAATAAAAGACGATAAAGAAAACAAGAAAATAGAAAATAAAAGAAAAAAGTGACAAAAATGAAAAAAATGATAAAGAAAGGATATTTTGGGATTTTTATTTTACTTAATTTTTCTTTTTTTTTTTTAAATTACTTAGGGATAATTTTAAAAATTTATTTTTTTAAATGTAATTTGTAACTATTCCCTTAATTTAGGGGATAATTATAATTTTTCATATGCCGGAGTATTTTTTGTAAATAGGATATATATCAGGGAAGGTAAACGTAATTCGTCCTTTTTATTATTTGAAAATTTCTAATGAAAAAAATATATAAATACAATAAAAGAAATACAAATTTTAAAGTAGGTTCATTATTTCTGCTATAATATTAATTTCTACGAAAAGTATATAATATGTACCAATATAAGAAAAATGATATTAGTTCAAAATATAAAATGACAATTTGAAAGTTGCTAATGCATGATATATATATATATATATATATTTTTTTTTTTTGAAAACCAACAAGGTTGAGAATAACATTAATCAAAATAGGACTCAACCTCAATTACATGCAGAATAAAATCACGGATAGAGGAAGATGTAGCTTCCTCGAAAGAGGACCGTCGGGCTAATGCATGATATTTATTGTGTGATAATATCTTTTATTTCGTAATTAATTAAATATATTTAATTGTTCAAACAAAATTTTGTATTTTAAGTTGTCATTATTTGCAATTACAAACAATCATATATGAGTACTAGTGATAAAAAGAATTTCCATCACAATCTTTAACAAGATTTTACTTATCCTTAAGTTATCACCATAAAAATGTTACTAATTATCAATCTTAATTATTGAATAAAACTTTTATTATGATTGACATGGTGAATATTATCTTTGTGAGTACATCAAATTTTTTTTGTAATTAAATATATATTATCTTCACATAATATTTGATAAATTTACATTATCACTTGACATGTTGTTAGTAATTTTATATTTATTTTTCTTTTATATTTTTTTTTTGTATTTACACATATCGAAAAATAAAGTGCTTTTAATTGATTTCATTTTTACGTCCTTTCATACTATATTGTGCTGACATGAATATGATATTACACAAGTACAACTATGTGAGATTTCAAAATTTTGTATGATACGATGAGTTTCTAACAAGACATTCATAGATATATTAAGTAGAACATATAAACATACGTCAATATGAGTTCAAAAAATAGAAATAATTAATTGGTGATTGCGACAAAATTCTATTTGTGTGAAAAGTGATATATCAGCTATCTTTTTTTTTTAACAAAGTTCTAAATTTTATGAAGAAATTGGATTGAGAAAAAAAAACATTATTGGTGAAACAACAATATTTTCTAGATACTTTTCGAAAAACTTTGATGTTGAATTATCTTTTACTAATTCTTATATTTAAAAAAGATATGGAAAAAGAGTCAAAGTTTGAATTCACATGATTTTGGATTGGGTTGGGTCCAATCTATTTTCAACCTAACCCATCTCCAATGCAATCCATGCTCAATCCGACCCAATATAACCCAACCCAATTCGCCTAATTGCTATTACTATTAAAAGTCGCTGGACATGTCGAGAATAACATGTATGGCATATCATTACAAGAACCAAATTTAATTTAATTTAATTTAATTTAATTTATGAATGCACCAAGGGTATGTTAGTTATGGATCCCCAGTTGATGGGTGTCGCATTCGATCGACCTCAATGGGTAGGATTTTGCCTTACCCGTACTTATTCATTCTCTACTTATACCCTACTTGTATCCTAAAATTTTAAAATCTACTCATACCCTACCCTAACCCGTTATATTACAAATGAATAGATTAGGTAGGGCCTTATCTATTCATACCCATTGGGTAATGATACCCAATGGGTATTCACACACCACACACATTTTTTTCACACACGCGCACATTGTACACATATTTTTCACACACACACACACACATACACATACACACTGCACACACATTTTTCACACACACACACTGCAAATACATTTTTCACACACACACACGCGCGTGCGCGCACACATTTTTCATACACACATGCACACACACACACACACACACACTGCACACACATTTTTCATACACACACACACTGCACATACATTTTTCACACACACACACACACATGCGCGCACACATTTTTCATACACACACACTACACACACATTTCTCTCTCTCTCTCTCTCTCTCTTACACACACACTACACATATTTTTCTCATACACACACTGCACACACATTTCTCTCTCTCCCTCTCTCTCTCTCTCACACACACACACACGCAAACACTGCACACACATATATTTTTCTCACACACACACACACACACACACAAATTTTCCAGTGTGTGTGTGTGTGTGTGTGTGCAGTGTGTGAAAAATATATGTGTAGTGTGTGTGTGGAAAATGTGTGTGCAGTGTGTGTGTGTGTATGTGTGAAAAATATGTGTGCAGTGTGTGTATGTGCGTGCGTGCGTGCGTGTGTGTACATGTACGTGTAGGGTGTGAAAAATATGTATACAATGTGTGTGACAAATGTGTGTGCAGTGTGTGGAAAAAATTATGTGTGTATAGTGTGTGAAAAAAATATGTGTGCGTGTGTAGGGTGAAAATTGTGTGTGTGAAAAAAATGTGTGTGTGCAGTGTGTGAAAACTAAGTGTGTGTGTGTGTGTGAAAACTCTGTGTGTGTGTGTGTGCAGTGTGTATATGTGTGTGTGAAAACTGTGTGTGTGTGTGTGAAAACTCTGTGTGTGTGTGTGTGCAGTGTGTATATGTGTGTGTGAAAACTGTGTGTGTCTGTGCAGTGTGTGTAAATGCGTGTGTATTGTTAACTATGTATGTAAGCTAAAAAAAAGACACAATATCACAAAAAAAACAAAAAAAAAAGATATATGATTGGGTAGGATTTGGACCCTATTCTAAAAATAGAGTAGACCCAACATACATACCTAATAAATAAATATTTAAATAGAGTAAGTTAGAGTATAGGATATTTTTAATTGAATAATTTTGATATTAAAATCAAAATAGGATAAAACTCTACCCATTGACAGACCTACCCATAAGTGTGAATGTTTGAAGTGTTGGTGTGTCACAGCTTGCACATACGTAGATGCTTTTGTGTTACTCTTAAATTGGGACATGTTAAAAAAAAATAGCATCAATTCCCCCTGAAAAGAGGCATGTTTTGTCGAAGAGTTTTGCCGAAATCCGTAAACTATTGATTAAATAATTTTAGAATCAGAGCCTCTCCTCCCCTCTTATTAAATTCTATTCTAAAATGGAAAATACAAGATCCTGCAAGCTTTAGAATCTGCATCAGTTCCTAATTCATGTTGTCAGTAAATTCTACACGTTATCGTCAAAAAATCATGACATATATATTAAAATAGGATCAGCTTATCCGGGTTTTACCGTCTGTTTTACAGCGAGTACTCGAACCTTCACAATCAGCTTTTTCACGGCCACCGCCACCACCCGTGACCCGTCTCTCTATTTATTTACTCATCAACCAAAAGAACTCTCTTGTCATGCAAAATCCAAATAAACTCTCACCATCCACCCACAAGTCTCGAATCACAAAAGGACCTATTAATATTCTAACTATTCCACCTCAATCTTTTGAAGAAGGAGATAAAAAAAGAAATGGACGATGAATGCATAAATGAAACAGTCAGCAGAACCCGGCAGTGTTATCAGTTCATGAAGAAGACGCTTCAGTTTCTGTCTTTTCTTTCTGCTATTCCTACTTTTCTGGTTTCCCCTTGTTCTTCTCCTATCTTCAAGTATCCAACTTGATATTCCCATTGTTCGCTCATGCTCTGGATAGGAAGTATATGTTCCTCATCTGCAATGGGATCCTTGCGTTTGTCGCTAATAACTTGAAAATTAGCTCCTCCAGTGGCGTGATGAAGATTGCTGAAGATGGTGTGAAGCAAATCAGTGAAATGCCCCCTGTATTAGAAGAGGAAATAGTTGAACAAAATGTAGCATCCCTGGAGTACGCCACCAGTGTGCTGAATAATGTTGCAGTTGAAGAATAGAAACAGACGGCGCGACGGGAAGAGCAAGATTTTGAAGAGCTCCACAGAGGTGCTGAAGGAATTAAGGATGATGTTCTTATCTTAGAGAGTGAAGACTACTGGGAAGAACAAGAGCGAGAAGAAGAAGAAGGCGAACTCGTCAAAGAAAATAGAGGTGTGGAGGGTGCATCCTCATCACAGGAAGAGGTAAACGATGCGACCGTAAGCACAGAAGAGCTGAACTAGAAGTTCGAAGAATTTATCAGAAAGAAGAAGGAAGAAATTAGGATCGAAGCAAAACAATCACTCATAACAGTGTAACTAATAAAGAGTTCTAGTCTTCACGTGCATCCGCAACACAATTCACCCCCATGTATTATATATCATCTTAATTGTTTCCTTGTGCTGTTAACTAAATTCTGCATATTTCTTTCTTCTTGATTCTTGAGGTTGCTATTCTCTACTTAGAAAAGATTGTTAGATTCGGAAGAAATGGCAGCAAATGAAATTCATTGAGCTTTGTCCCATATTCATTGATTATTTTTGAACTTAAATTGATCCTGATTTGCAAACTAGGTAAGGTACCTCTTCCAGGACATCAACTGGGAACCCGCAATAGGAAGATGCAGTTATTATTGATTATTTTTCCTTAATGGCCTGAGATGGAATTAAAGTCCTTTTGAATTTACAAAATGCAATAATTGTTGGATTGAAAAGACACCACAACCAAAACTGTTAACGTGTTCTATTGATGGGACTTTCGATAGATCCATGTGAATTTTGGCAAGGGTGAACATTCAAGAAATGCATCACAAAAAGGATGCCACATATTGATTCCATGCTTTGATTCTAACTACAGTCCCACTAATAATAAATATACAACATTATTTAAATCATTTCTGTCCTCATTTTTAATGCTGCAAGACAAACCTAAAGGACCCTATAGTTGACCAAAATCACCACTTGTCCCCATTTCAGTCATCCAAAATCAACCAAAAACGTAATTTCAGTTCACCCGTATCAAAAATGGTAGGGACTGAAGAAGATATGCATCAAAAGCTGAGACTATCCATAATCCAACCATAAAAGCAAACGGGCTCTCCCAAATTGATTGAGCAGCAAAATGAGGAAATCATTACATTAAAAGAACCCATAACGCAGATATCTTAAAAGGATAAACAAAGGAGTTCTCACGATATCTCAGTGATAATAACAAGTCATTTATCTGCACTCTTGTCCTTAATAAACGTGCACAGAACTTGAGATCCCGACCTAACGAAGGGCGTTCCTCAGTTTTGTGATTCGAGTGGCTCTCCTTTCGTTAATGTTGTCTCTCCATTAGTTTGGAATACAGTAAATGGCAACAAATCAAGAAATCCCTAAAATGAATGAATCATGGATAGTGCTTACCTGCAAATTGAATAACAGATGGAGACAGATCCAGACGGTACTCCGTAGTCTCACAATTTCAGCAAGCCACAAGTGTGTATACTGTAATTGGAGAACAAGCAGTGAAACCTGAATGCTTAAATTCCAATCATTATCTTGATGTGTAGCGTAGAGCATTTTTCTAAATCAAGATTAATGGATAAAGAAATTACATCAATCAGTTCTACCGTAAGAAACTTGTCATGAAGGAGCACAACCGTCAAGCAGAAGCCAATTATTTACTATAGGCACCAACAGTTTGTCTCTTGAGGTTCTACCACGAGATAAAATACTAGATACTATCAAGTATCGAGCCAAGAACAAACTGTTTTAGCTTACCTCTGATAGAGACCAAAAAACAATACCATCCAAAAGATTTGGAATCCATCTCATGATTGCACTGCTTTAAGGAAACAATGTGCTCTGAAAAGAATAAAATATAGCATCAAGGTTAAACTCCTTTGCCAAGGCGTGGGGAAGGCAACAATATCTCAACTAATGTCATCCAAGTTTTAATGTTCTGCAATATTAAAACTTCGTAGGGTTTTGAAGGTCAAAGATCTAAGAAACATTTTCTAATATCTTCATCAAAGTGAAAAATTATATAATCAAAACAGATGATCAGCCTGCAATATCAAATACAAGTAGTCGAAATAACAAGATAGGATCAGAGTTGATCAAACGGGACCTCAGCGTTGACATATGGGCATTTATTTTATAAAAAAAAGAAAAACTTTTTTTCTTATTAAAATCATGGAAATTTGCAACTGAGGCAGAAAATGCAAAAAGTGCAGTGCATAGAAAGAAAAATGTTAAAAGCACTCTTTTTCCCTGTAAAAGAAGTCATTTGGGTCACTTGCATGTATGTTTTATTAAACTGAACTTGACATTTCTATCTCATATCATTTTTTAACCGCATAACTTATGGGGAAGAACAAGAAGGGAAAGGTGATGATGGATTCTAAATCGACTAACATGATCCATTGAACCAACTAATCAGAGGCAGATAATTTTCTCCACCCTAAAGTTCAGGAGTCACAGAATTTCAAACTCCATATGAAATAAGGCACATACACAAGTCTCTTGTATATCAGCACACGTACTTGGGATGGGAGAAGTAGGTTCATTGTTCATAAGAAATGCTTAGTGTGTTCGTGAATCAATGTACATCGACACCACGATAGATATAAAAACAATGTACATTGACACCACAATTCTGGAAAGCCTATTTCATGTCATCTATACAACTTATCAAAGTACATAAAAACAGGAGAATTAGAGTTGGTATAAGAAGCACCAGAATCTTAATGCCAAATAGAAGCAAGCAGACAAAATTTAGGGCTATGAACTGGAAAAAAAACCCACAGTTAAATGCACAACGTAGCTTCATTAAGGAAACGAAGCAGGAAAACAAAATCAACGTGATAAATTTAGCTATCTACCTAAGCAAACTAATTTTACATTATTTACAAGATGACACCTGATCAAGAGTCCTTTTCTTCTCAACTGCTTTCAACTCAGACTAATGAATGAATCATGACATTGCTGATCTGGGCAACTTAGCCAAGTATCCATCATTTTGTCTATCTGTGTACTTCACATTTTCAAGATAAAGTACACAGATTCTTTTGTCTTTGTTGAACCACCAGCAAGACACTTGCACTGTCTTCGCGGAAGACCCCTTTGTCCAGTCACAAAATATTTCCCTCATAACAGCTACAGCTTCATAAACAAGAGTTCTTACAATATGTTTGCAGGTGAAAGAGCAACATCCATTACAACTTCATCAACAGCCGGCATATCTCTCACTTGACCAATAAGTCTTGTAAGCTCTTTCGTAAGTTCTCTATGAACAAAATCTGATCTCTCTTTAGTCAGCATTGCTTCAGAAAACAAAGTCCCAGTGAGAGAATTAAATTCTTGATACCACTCATCTTTGATTTTTAGATTACTTTGTCCACTGTAACAGAACAGTGAACTCTCTTGATGCCAGCGATTCAGAAGATATTTGCTGGGAAGCTGAAAATAGTTCTTGAATAACAGTACTCGAATGGCGTGCCTGCATAACATTCCTGTAGACTCAAATTCCTTACAAGAGCAGTGGATTTGCTCATCTTCTGGTATCCATATTACAAGAAGCTCACCATCAACTTTCTTGAAATGGCGTACAAGATATGACCCATTAGCCATTTCTGATGCAGCATATTGCATGGCTAAGACCATCTCTTGTTGGATCGCGTTAAATGCAAAAGGGGTAAGAATACTACGTGCATGCTCTTCAATAGGTAAGCACGTTTTAAGATGCATAT
>JAOWBU010000802.1:0-25000 GCA_026212405.1 Petrea volubilis
TTATAATGAAATTGATATGTTGTGATTGTCATGTAATCTTTAATTCTTTCATCCTTTGCAAAAGATTACTTGTTATGCAGAATCCAAAATTTATTATGACATAAATAATCATTTTTTAAACTTAGATTAATCCCTTTGAGATTTTAGTCAGTTAAGAAGGTCTTTTTTTTTTTTGGAGATTTTTCTTATGATGAGGATTACCAGATATTATTCTGTAGAAGATGTGTAAAATGTACTATTAGTTTAGCACTATATGAAATTACATCTAACTTTTTGTGCTATATATTGTTCTGTTGTAGACTTGAACTTATGCTTTAACATTAACCTTGAAACTAAGGCTATGTTTGGTGTTGTTTTGGAGCGTTCTGGGAGGAGTATTTTGGGGGAATATATTTTGATGGTGGATTGGGACTTGGGACAATTTGTTGAGAATAAAAGTATGTTTAGTTTATTTTTGGGGAGAGAAATTTTATTGTGGATGTTTTTTTAGGTAAGTTTATGTCCAGTTAGTGATGTCATATCAAAATTTTATATTATTACATGTTATAATTATAGTAATATCATAATTAAAAATATACATATTTTTATATTAATATAATGATTGATAGATATAAATGTATATGCTTTTGATTGATATGATGATTTGAAATGATTATAGTGTTATAATAATAGTTTGGGAAAGAGGAATGAATTTTGGATGTATGTTTCGTATTTGTTTTGGGAGTTGGGAAACATTCTGCCAAAATGAGACCAAACACAGCCTTAGAATGTCCTAAAACATGGAGAATGTTTGGTTTTGTTTTTTGGTCTTGGGAGAATTGTATTTTAGAAGTACCTAAGAATTGTGTGGTTTTATGTGCTGTAACATAAATTCTATTATAAATATTGTTTAATGTAAGTTTTTATTTGGTTATTGGTGTCGCAATAAATTTTATAATTATTATATGCTTTTACTGCAACGGTATAATGATTTAAAAATAGCAATTAAAAAATGTACATACATATTTCTTTCTTGGTAAGATGAAATAAGTTGATTATAATTTTCGAACTATATTTAACGGAATGTTTGATTAATAATTTAAGCATGTTTTCAGAAAACAAAATCATTCAAAGCTAAGATTTATGTCCAAAAAGTTAAGTGAAATGTTGCGGCCGTTTGGGTTTTGCTTCGAAAATATTACTTATTCCTAACTACTTTCTTCAACATCATAATCGAAAAGCTTGGGAATAATTAAATAAGTTGGCCGAATAATGGAGAGAGTTTTTGACTAAACTTATACGCTGTTAGAAGCTTATAAGTTCCAAGAAGAAAAAAAAAAAATCTTCCCAAATTGTTTTTTGAAACCACGTTTAAGCTATCTAACATCAAAAGATAAAATGACATAAATATGTTTTTTCAAAATAACATTTCTACTATTTAGAGAAAACGTTTATTTATATGAAATTGAATTTACATTATTATTTTTTTCATCATTACATTTAAAATAATTTATAAGCTCTCATTTTACCAATCAGAATAATAGCTTATGAGCTTAAAAAATATCTTATAAGTTGCAAGATCTTATTTTATTTAAATACTTTAATAATTTATTATTGACATAAGACGTAGGAGCTTATAAGCTCTAAAAACATCTTATAAGTTATACCAGCTTATACATTCTTTAAAATAAGCCTAGCCACACCTCTTTTAATTTAAAGTTCATTTGGATGAGCGTTTTTTTTTTAAGTGAAGAAACACTTATTTTTTGAAAATAAAGTACTGTAGAGCCAAAAAAAAAAAAAGGTGTTTGGATTGAATTTTTAAAAAAGTAAAAGTTTGAAAAAAAAGTCAAAAATTGGGTTTTTTTTTTTTTAAAAAAAAAAAAACTATTCAAAGTAACTTCAAATGACAATACATTTTAAAATATTTTTTATTACTGTATTTAAACACAAAAATATTTAACTTAAAAAAAAACTCAACTATAAAAAAACACCACAAGATAAATATTTTTTTAAACTCATCCAAATGGGTCTTAATTATGTCCATATAGAAAATGTGATCATGTTTATATACTCACCAATACAAAAAACATGATAAAAAAAAAAAGACAAATAAACAAAATTAAAATTGAGCATAATTATTAGTGGCCACCTTCTTAATGATTCATTAGTAGTAATAAATATTTATGACGCATCTAGAAAAAGAAACCACTTTTCATCTCCTAGAATCTTGGAGGTCCACTCCCATTCACATACTAATTAATAATTAAGAAAAAGTTAAGGTATATACTTTCTTTGTATTCCTGGATTAACCAGAAAGATCTAAAAAGTTCATGAACTTACACATCATCATCACCTAACTACAGCCACCATCATTAGCGGTGGCTATGGCAGCGGCCACCACCATCTGAATGGTGGCGACCACCACTATTATCTTTTAGCATGATAAAGTAAGATGTATGTAATTTTTAGATCAATGGCCATATTTTCCTCTGAGTATATCAATAGTCATTCTCACGGACAAAGCAAAGTGGTCTAGATAATAAGTTCTTAGCAATTGGGTTATAATGGTCACTCCATATTAGACCTTTGTAGTATTCAAATGTAGATTAGTCGATCAGTGAATCAAAAAGTGAATCGGAAATTTGGTGATCAAGAAAAAAAAATAATAATACACTTTAGAAAAAGGTCACTTTTATGCCTTATTTTTTTACATTCTTTTTTGGAAACCCCAACCAAATATGATTTTTTATACCAAATTCCCCCCCTTTTTTTTAAATAAGTGTTTTTGTTTCATTTTCTCTTTCTTTCTAGAAGGCCATCTAAAGGGGCTTTGAATTGTAAATATATAACATATTTTGAGTTTTTAGGAGAAAAAGGGCCATTTCGATGAGCTTAAAAAAATCGCTTTTTGAATCGTATTTTTTATTGTAAAGTTAATTTTTAAGTAAAATAATTTTGTATTTAGATGCAGTGTTTTAAAATATACTTTTATTTAAAGTTACTAATAATAATCTCTAAAAAGAAAGCTACTTGATTTCTGCTTTTTTTTTAAAAGTTCATTCAAATATATTTATATATATTTATCATGTGTATATATAATTGTATATAATTTAGTTTTAGGAAGACAAGATGTACTTGTCCTCCATGTCCACGGTTGAAGGCCCACCCTCACATTGATGCACATGGATTATTCTGATTTTAGTTCAATAAAGTTGGTTCACTAATTCCAAAGAGTTCATCTTATTCCGTAATGGCCATATGTTTCTTTCTTTTATTAGCTTTGATGCACGTATACTTTGAAAAATGCGTCACGGCACCTATATGGTTTCGACACATAGTGGATAAAATTATGTGTTTAGATATCAGACCAAAAAAAAAAAGGAAAAGAACAAAAATTTGGACACAAAAGAAATATGTAGTAACACATTTCGGATGCAAAGTCTCTACTTATTTACTTATTTTATCGGAAAATTTTAGTTCAGATCTGGTTCAATTGAACTAATGTTAATTATGTAGCGAGTGTTTTACAATTGCCCTATGAATGATCGATAATTTAGGAAGAGTGACTAATCACTTGACAAGTGTAATACACTTACTATATGATTTATTGGATTCGATCAAATTAAGTTTGGGGTAGAATTTTCCTATTTTATCATAAAAGTCCTTACCTTAACATGCATTGTATAATTTAGAAATTATACATTGTTGGATAGTCATATCGTGCGGCTGTCGTGCCCAACACTGTGTCTGATGGAGTGGTGGTCACGATAAAGCAAACGGGAAAAGTGAAGGGTGTTCAAAATCCTGAACGACGATCAAGAAAGAACAAGCTCTCATCAATGTCCATCCAGAAACAACTTTGAGTACTTACGCGATCTTACGCTGAAAAATAAATCACGCTACTCGTGGGATTTTAAATGGCAGTGCCAAACTGCCATTTTCACAAACAGGGACCACGACGTCAGCTTTTCGGCCTTGAAGCTCACCGAGGTCAATGCACCAGATTTTGGAGCAATGTTCATGAATGCGGCGAAGGGCATCGTCGATGCCGTCAACAATCTTCTCTCCTCCCAATGTCAATCCCTTTTTTTTTTTTTTGGGGCAAGTGGAGTGAATTTAATATCATACACCGTGATTCATTAAATCTTCACGTCTTTACTCAAATTCGTATTCCAAATTGAACCCTCGAGGGAATTGATTTTTGTATTTAAAATTCCCGCAACAGATACATACATATGTATATATATATATATGTGTGTGTGTGTAATTAATAAATTTATATATGAAACTGCATATCATAATATATGTAAAATTATGCAAGATCTTAACTTATTAATATGAAACTATAAATAAGAATATAATTTTACTCTTTGAATTTAAACTAAAATGTAGTACATCATATCTTAGATTTTGGATAGTTGTTGATTTGTTTTTAACTGATAATTACGAATAACTACATAATTAGACAAATCAAAATTTAAAATAATTATAATTTCACACGTGCCTTAATAAAGCACGATAGGGCTATCCAAATGTGCGCACAAAGTGGCCCTTATTTGAATAACCTCAAGGTTTATGAATAATAATAATAATAATAATAATTTCATGTTTACCCTTTAATATTATCATTTGGCAAAAGAATCCCAATTATTCCCAAAAAGCTTTGAACCTTTCAACTTGCAATGCAAGTATAATTCAAAAACAAACAATACCAAGTCAAACAGTATTGAAAGCATAAAGAAGTATTAATCTTTTACCATATATCTTACTCAAATTCATACAAGTTCATTGACTAAATAATAATAATAATAATAATAATAATAATAATTGATGTTTGCACTTTAATGTTATCATTTTGTAAAAGAATACTAATTGTACCCAAAAGGATTGGAACCTTTGATCTTGCATTGCAAATAACTCAATCAAGTTGAAGTAAATGCTCAATTGACTCAATTGAGTTGAAGGAAATTTAAGTGCTTGATACGACATCGTGCCCTAAATTTGTATAGAATTATTATTATACTTATGTTTGGATAGGTTTTTTGTCAAAATAAAAAATATTTACTTTTGGATAAAAAAGAATTTTAGTGAAAAAAAAGTATTTGTTTGGACTTCTCTAAAAAAATAGTTGTAAAAAAAAAGTGACTTTTTAAAAAAATCTGTTGAGAGTAGCTTCAAAAACAAAAAGCGTATTTTTTTAGGGGAGCAAAAAGTACATTATAAAACACTTTTAAATTACTGTATCTAAATACAAAATAATTTATTTTAAAAAGAAAAAAGAGACGCAGAGCACTGGGAGTGTGTGGGTTGGGGTGGGGGGGGGGGGATACTATCAAAAGTAGAACCCGATAAGCATTTTTTTCAACCTGTCTAAAACAGACATTGTCCCATGCCATATAATATCATTCTCATGTGAGATGTTAAAGAGTACTTGCAATCCAAAACTCATTATTATTTGTGGTATACTTAATCAAGGCTTTTGCAAAACCTTCAAATCTCATATAATCTTCAACTTAAGTTGACATGATTTTGACCCTTGTGGATGGTATTTAATTTTAAGGTACAAATTATTAGTGTGTTAGGGAAAACAACACTTTTGACGGTTTCTTGCGAAGCTAAAAATCGTGCAAGTGATATATCCATCAATTGTTCGAAGAAGGATAAGGCTTAATTCACTAATGTGTTGGTGGAGTTGCGATGACTAAGTTGGGTTTAATTTCAATGAATTTTGGGCTAAAGGAACATTTCTTAGCAATTAAATTCTTTTAGTTGAGGAAGTCATATAAGGATTTCCGATATGGCCTTTTCCTTACCAATATATATATATATATATATAGATATAGATATATAAAATCAAAGTAGTTCACACAACTTGTTACCCACTTATCAAGCATTTTCTTTTTCTTCCCACATTATATTTGAGATATATGAATCATTAACTAGAGGGTATTTAGTGAGCTTTATATACTTTTTCTATAATATTTGTTACCTTATAAGATATTTAAGTGTGTAGGATGAAAGTTTTTATAAAAGGTGCTTATAAAATAAGGTGTTAGTAACATATAAACTATTTTTAAAAATATAAGGAACCCTGGTGTATATTTATGTACTTCAACTCTTTTTAGTTTGAGTGAAGTAATTACAAAATTGTAATACTGACATCATATAATTTATATGCTCTTACTATACCCCAATCACTTTAAATTTTATGTTTAAAATAAGATCTAATATTTTATAAATTCCAAAAAATATGTTAAAAATAAAACTTTGAAAATCTTCTTAAATAAGCTTACTCAAAACACTCTTAGCAACATACTGATTTTTCACATCTATATCTTTTCCTTGTTGCTCAAAATCAAGCATTCATTTGACGATCATTGTCAGAACAAGGGAATCCAAAATGATATATATATATATATATATATATATACACACACACACACACACACACACATATATACGATCACAAAATGAGAAACAAATGAAAATTATACTTTTTTTCTCATACTCTTCAATTCTTTCTTGAAATAAATCCATTAAAATCTTGATATAATTAAAAAAACATGGCTTACTAATAATCAATAACTAACTTTGAAAGGCTTATAAATCTTCAACTTATTAACGACCCCAGCAAACGAGCCAGCAGCAGCAGCAATAGACACTATCAAACAAGCCAAACTCAGGATCTGTAATCCAATCCATCTCGGGCTCCACTTTGCAATCCTTGTCTGCTTGATATACATCTCGACCGGAAAATAAACAGTCAGCGGCCAAAAAGCAAACGCGCCCAAAAGCCCGACGACATCATCAAAGAATGGGATGAGCATTGAGATAACGGTCGTGATCACCACAAAAATTGTCCTCCATACGAGCCGGAAGAGGTTAATCCTAAGGCCTGGGATAGGGCCCGGGATAGTGATATCCCTCTTAACGAACTCGCTGTCCGGGCACCATTTTAACGCGGTTTTTTCAATAAACGCGAAGAGGGGCTGGCAGAACACTTGGTACGCGCCTATGAGATGGATCACAATGGCGGCGTTGGCAATGTCGATCAACCAGAAAGGGTTGTAGAACCCAAATCCGGTGAGGAGGTTTCCGGGGGCCCCGTCACCGAATGCTGCATAGCCAAAGCAGCCACACAACATGTAGAAGATTGTTGTTGTTGCTACACTTATGAAAGAGGCCTTCCTCATTGTCTTGTATTCCGAAGGCGGGGACTTGACTGTGTCCTGTTATTCAAAAACACCCATAAATTAAATTTAAATCGGATGCATAAGAAATGATACAGGACAGAATCAGGGCTGAAGTCAGAAACTTTTAACTTTCATAAAAGTACGTAAGCAATAAACTTTATCAGGACGACTGTCTATACCTAGCCCGAATGGATTACATACCTGAATTTCAATGAGAATGACAGAGTAAGAATAAGGCAAACGCTATGGCACCAAGAGCTTGGAAACTTCTCCAAATCTTTTGAGTTTCAGTTACATCTCCAATGCTTACTCCAGTGGGACTTCCCTTGATTTTTCCATTTTCTGTAAATAATTCACAAGAAAAATATTTAGGTGGCATAAATTATCTTATGAAAATACTATTTATTTATTTATTTTACATTTTTTTTGTTACACATGTCCCGCCACTTTATTATCACATTTGTAAAATTACTCCAAAATCATCAAAATACACACATTTTTTCTTCATAGATAAACTTCAACAAGAACAATGTTTTCATCTATATAATCCGAATATACTTTTATTCTCTGAAAAAAAAAAATTATTTACATATTTAAAATTTTTAAATATTAAAACAAAATAAAAAAAATCTCCAACCTGCAACTTTTGAAATCCCAAGACCTAAACCAATGGTGGAGTAAGTAAAGGACATAATAGCAGCAACAATTGAGAGCCACCAAATCTGATCAAAATCTGGGATTTGTGACAAAACTATTTCAACCACACCAAAGGCAATCATGTAAGTATTGCTTGGAACTTTGCAGGGGTGGTCGTGTCCTTTCGAGTGGAAGCAATCAGACCTCTGAATTGCCCTGTCCCATTACAATTTGAAATGTCAAATTCGATCCGGATCCCACATATGCATCAAATAATTCACATTGTGCTATATATTTAGTAACAAAAAATACTAATGTACAAAATATAATAAGTTTGAACCATCAAGTCATATATGGGGTCCTAATACAATCTAGACCCTACACATGCACCCAACAATTCACATTGTATTGCATCATTAGTTCAGTTAAAAGAAATATCAACACACAAAATATAATATAATAACGTCCAAATACGGTTTGGGCTCCACATATGTAGCAAACAATTTACATTGTGCTGCATCATTAGTTTGAGAAATATCGACATCATTAAATCTCAACCATCTGATATATGATCCGAACACTATGTTCACAAGAGAAATTTTCACTTATAAACACAACGAAAATAGAAAAATTCAGGATAAACAATATACTCACATCATGCTAATAGATGAAGCAATGGTATAACCAATAGAAACCCCAAAGAGATTCAAGTACTGAATTGCCCCGCAGAGCTTAACTTGGAACCCACCTGAAAAATCAAGATTCAAGAAAACAACAAGGGCAAATGGTCATTTCACTACTTGTTTGTTTAGAGAGAGAGAGAGAGAGAGAGAGAGAGAGATGAACCCACCTAGGTTGGACCTAACAGCGTCCATGTAAGTGTAGTTCCTCTTGCCGGTGTCCGGGTCGCCGGTCCGGTAACATGCTGCCAGAAGGGTAGTAGTGTAATATGTCACCAATGAGAACAAGAACATCATGCTTGGGCCCGCAATCCAGCCCAATTGTGCCATGGCCCATGCCAAGGACAGTACCCCAGAACCAATCACAGCAGTTATGATGTGTGCACTCGCAGTCCACAAAGTTCCTAACAAGAAACCAAAGCCACATACAAAAATTTCAAAACTTAGGACATAGGAAAAAAAAATCAAGAAATTTGAAATATAAATAGAGACGGAGTGAGGGTACTCGAGGGGGCAGTCGACCCTCTTAAATTTGAATCGAATTAAGACTTATATACATATTTTTATAAAAAATTAAATTTTGTTCTCCTTAAATAATAAAAATATATTTAATATTTTATAAAATTCTGGCTCCATTCTTAAATATAAAATTTGAAAAAACAAAAAAGAAGAGTACCGGTTCGTTTTGGTCGACCATCGTCATCGAAACACTTGGAGTCATCCCGTGTGGGTACATTGATGGAGATATCGAAGGCTTGCCTTGAGCTTGTGGTGTCACTCATCTTGGATTGAATTTGTATAATTTTTTTCTCTTTTTTTTTCAATTAAAAAAATTGAAATATGAGATGGGATTTAGTTCACGGAACTTATATTGAGTCTCAAAAATGTTGGAACAATCAAGAAATTGAGAGTTAGTTTAAGTTGAGATGAATGTGAAATGGATAGCTAGGAGGGGTGTATTTATAAGAGAAATAGGTTTAAGGCACATGACAAAAATGAGACAATTTGAGGGACGCGTTGTGCAAAAGCCCCACCACTTTAAAGGGTCCTCAAAAGTATAGATTACAAATGTATTCACTTAATTTGATATACAAAAATATCATCCCCACCCTTACCCCCCACCTTAGGAGTGTGTACTTGTAAAATTTAAATTTAAATTTAAATATTTTTTTGTTTATGTTTTTAGTTCTTTAGTAGTTTTGGGAGTATCTTTTTGAAAGAGGTAAAAGTTGGAAGTACTACACAATTCGATTTTTGGTATATGATGTATTTTTTTAGCAATGTTAGTTTGAGTCATTATGCAGATTTTATTTCCAAGTACTCTCGATTTCTATGTACATTATTGTTTTTCAAAATCTAAAAACCCTTATAAGCACCTCAAGTCGGAATTTAGGATGGTGATTCAAAAAACAATCACAATATTTTACATATGGCAAGCTCTACATTGATCCCAAAGGGCGACGTCCCGGAGGGGTCAGTGGCTGGAGGGTGCGATCGAGCCCCTCAATTTTATACTAGACAACAATTTATATGAATTCTTTTAGAAATCATAGAAGCATATTCATTAAGTAAAAATTAATCCCGTCCCCAATTGATCTCAAATCGTAACTACTATAAAAAAAAAATAAAAAGTCGAACTTTTGTTAGGAACAAATTAGGCAAAGAAAATGCTTAGTTGCCTACGTTCACAACAGTATTGGAGGATTGCCTTTATTATTTTGGTGTGTTACTCCTCATCTCTAACATTTGCGTGATTAGTTATGATATTTGAAGTTACAAGACCTCTTAAAATTAATTTACTTGTCCCATGCATTTCACGTAAAAATGTTTAGGCTCACGAGGTGCTACCCATTTGAGTAATATTCAAATGGTGTTTTTAATTATCTGATTGAGTATGATTATTATTTCTTAGATTATGTCGTAATTTTTTTTTTCATATTTTTTGACATGATCATATTCAAAATAAACAATTAAAATCATTAGGTAATATCCAACTAGATAGTATGAATTCTTTCCAACATTTTTAATATCCATGTATTATACATCCATATCCAAACAAAGACATTCCAAAAGAGGGGGTGGGGTGGCAGTTCGAGTCTTCTACTATATAATCGCACTATGAGTATTGGTGAATGGTTGAGAATAAGAAAAGAAAAAAACTAATGATATGAAAACAAAATTAAAGATTCTTTTTCTTTGTCTTTACCGTCCATCAATATATGCGGTGTATATAGATGAGTGGATGAGAAGATGTAGTACGGCTATGTAGCACAGTGTCCGAATTGGGGAAGGAAATTATGAGAAAGTTCGTTTTGGCACTAACTCCTAAAGTGGGGGAAATTAACCGCCAAAGGCAAATTACATATTATTCATGAAAACTAATTGGGGTTTCGATCTCATTGTGGAAACAAAGTAAAAAGGGTAATAAAAAGATAATTTAGGAAAATAGTTAATTTCATGAATGAACATAGTCGTTGGGGTTGGGTTTGTAAGGTACTATGGGGCCCTGCAAGAAAATTGGTGGAATGTGACTTTGTCTATTTTTCAATTATTTTGAGCCATGTGTTTTTTCACTTTTTATGCCAAAGGTACGCTCGTTTTTTTTTTTTTTTTAAAAAAAGAATAAAAAATATTAATCATTAATATATATTAAAGAGTAATAGTTTTTCGTTTTATTATAATAATAAATAAGTTTATTAATGGCAAGAATTGTGCGATTGAGCCTAGATTATAACTATTGATCATTACTTTGAGGGAAAACTACTTGCATATTGTACGATTTGACATGCTATTTTGAACTTATGAGATAAGCATTACCGTGATAATTATAAAGTTTTTATTTTATTATTATTTTTCGAAATAAAACAATGACAACTTTGACGTTTATCATTTAACTTTTTATCACTACCATTCTTTTTGACATAGTGTGAGTTGGGCATTTCAGATAATGACTTGGGCTTACAGGTATCAAACTAAAGATAGATACGAATGTGGGCATCAAGCAATGCACGTAGTTACGAACTTCTGCTTCTAACACAATTTTTAGAGAGAGAGAGAGAGAGAGAGAGAGAGAGAGAGAGCAAAAATATAAGAGAGAGAGAGTAAAACTAAAACATGATAGTAATGAATAAATACATAAATAAATTATTGAGTAACCTATCATTTATGAGTCAAAGCATTTCTTTATTGTGGGGAATTAGAATATAGTCCAAATTTTGGTAATATATATACGCAACTGTAGAATTGTTTAAGTGCAAATGATTTCCTTTGATGGATGAACATTATCTAGTATCATATTCTCTTATGTCTGGTCACCAAGTTATTAAGTCCGAGGAAAGGAAGGTTAGAACATAAGGACAATTACACTCATTTTTTGATTGAAAAAAAAAAAGAATAAAAATGGTGTCTTTTTATAAAGTTGTCTATCACTTATTAGGACACTCTTCAATTACACTTATTTTCACAAACATAAAATACAATTTCTATATATATATATATATATATATATAATATTAAATTGAAATTAAAGGTAATTAATTACCTTTAAATATTAAGAAAACACCCTCTATGGCTGGAGGTTGTGGTCGCCCCCTTTCAAGTTCATATCGAACTAAATTTTACGAGTATTTTTTAAAATTTAAATTTAAATTTAAATTTTATCCTCCAAATTAAATAATAAAAATACATTTAATATTTTATAAAAATTTGATTTCGTCCCCATTCCAAAAAGTTTTGCCTTAGACACTTATTCTTGCATAGGATAAGAAAAATGCTTTTTTTTCAAAAAAAAAAAAAAAAAGGGAGGAGAAAATTATATCATACAAGATAAGAAACATTAATTTGATTTGATGGGAGTGTTGTTACCATTACTTAGATTTTTCATAGGTAAAAAAAACAGCTATTTTCATCCAAACAGCTGAAATTTTTGAGCCACGCATGTTTCTTCTTTATTAGTCACAGAATTTGAATGCTTTGCCAGTTTCATTAATCATTTTAACACTCGGGTCATTAATCCAAAAGAGGAAAGCTAAGTGGTGGTTAAGATATGCTTTTCTTTAATTACAATAATATAATACCTTAACTACCCTAACGTTATAAGATTCATCTCATCTTGCAAAAATACAAATAGTAAATAACTTGACTTACCTTTTACCTAGGCATTCGGATCGGCCAAATCGGATCCCAATCCGATCCAATTGGGTTGAGTATTTTGGGACAGGTAATTCGGGCTAAAAATCGGGTTTTGGGAAAATTGGAACCTTGCTAATTTAAATACGGATCAGACTTCAGGTTTTATTTTTCTACCCAAAAAATCCAATCGAGTACCATTTAAAATTTTCAAAAAGAAAAGAAAAGAAAAGAAAAAAATATATAGAATTTAAATTTGAATAGAATCTTACTCCTACGGTCTTACTTTTCAATAGATGAGTTTTTACCTTTTAGACTCGTACTCTTGCCAAAACATAAGTTTACCTTTAAAAATCAAAGACTTGAACGTATAGGAGTGGACATTCGGATCGGTTGTTTTATCTTTATAGCTAATGTTCTAATGACATTAGTGTCAAATAGTTTAATGAAATCATAATAATATTTTACAATTAATAATTGTAAACATTTTAACTTTATTTTTTAACATCAGAGTATGAATTGCATTGATGGACTTGTGGTGAAAATGGTTTTTTTTTTTTTAACTAGATTTTCATTGTCATATTGATACAATTAACAAATTTTATTTTCATCAAAACTCGAATCCGATCGGGTAAAATTCAAACCTGATCAGGTACCCGATTTATCGAGTAGTCATATAGTTGGGTTGGATTCACGTAGCTATTTAAACTACCTGACCCACAAAATCTGAATCCGCGATTACCCAACCCGCCGCCAACCCCTAGCCATGATTGTGTATCACCAAGATAATAAATGGGTAGTATTGGAACAAAAAATATTTATTTTAATACATATAATATGAAATTTTTGAAAAAAATTTGTTTTAACTATGCACTAACAATAATAAAACTTCACAAATTAAATGGTGTATCGATAAACTATCACACGCTTTTAATCAAAATGCATCTATATGATAATATAAAATGTCAAACCCATAAAAGAAAAGGTAATATAAAACGTGAGATACGCTATCATTGGCATTTTGTAGTTCATATTACAAAATTAAAAGTATTACAATATTTACATGTATTACGCTTTTTTATGAAAATTTTTCCTTTCTTTATTCTTCTTCTCCCTCTTTTATTTTATTGCATTCATTTTATCATTTTTATTTATTTCTTTATTTATTTTGGTGTGGGGCAAAGTATATTTGTGTGATATGGAAGTTATCCAAATAGGTACTAATTTCACATGGAGTTAGAGATATCATGATTTCAATACATGATATTACCATTGTCACATTTCTTGACAAGACATGAAGCACAAATTTCATTGACCCTGTGGATAATATATCCTTTCTTTCATAAAATGGTAATCAAGTTTACATTACTAAAAAAAAAAAAAAGGGTAATCAAGTTTATCTTGTTATCCATTGAGAATCATTGAAATTCCATGCAACAAATATTGCAGGTGGGATGGTAATTTTAATACCCTTAAATGTCACACAATGGCAAGTGAAATTATCGCAACAATCCTCCTTATATATATATATATATATATATATATATATATATATATATGTGCGTGTGTGTGTGCGTATAGGGTATATGATCAACTCACACCTACCATCAAAGTATTATAATAGTTGTTATCGCCAGTTGTTTTTCATAAGAAGGTTCTCCACACGTAATAACACATAATTAGTCCATTAAGCTAAAATTTTAGCTCATATCAAGTTTGACTACACTGATACTAATCAATTAAGTAGGCATGCATGTAAATTAATAGAGTTATCATACTGAATCATCATTTTTACTGACCTATAATTCAAAATTGAATGACATGATACTGAAATTCATATAATCTTCGTATAGTTATCCACATAACTTTTTCTTTATTTTAAAAAATTATTTAATTTCAATGTAACGTCGTATATTTATTATTACATTAATCTGCAATATCAATCAACATTTGAAACTAAAACAGTTTTGTTTTTATCTCCAATACAAAGAAATAATAAAACAAAAGCGAAATTTCTCTTGTAACCAATCAGATTTTTTTTCCCCCTTTTACTCTTTAGTTCAATTTTGATTTGATATGTTCCAAAAACTTTCAATTTCAGTCCCATTTCGTCGAAATCCGATAAAAAGAACCGGATAAAAAGTTGACCTATAAGGCTAATGTTGCAAATCTCCCTCAATGCAATCCCAATCTCACTTTGCTTTTTTGGCAATGATATCTTGGTAGTATTAGTATTAGAGGCTTCAATTAATTGCTGTCACACTTGAAAAACATAAACCACATATTCATGTTGTGAGCCTTGTGACTTGCTTTTGTTGAACCAAATACATTGTTACAACTTACAAGTCAATTTCTGCAACATTCTTTTCAAATTTGCTAGCATCAAAACAAGCTAGATGTTGGCAAGGTGTCACATTCATGATTTGATGCCATGTCATAATTACTAGAGACTTATCTTACTAAAACATGAGATCCACAAATATTAACATTTTGTCTTTGCCATTAATTACTGTTTATTGCTTAATTAAGAAAAGAAAAACTCAAATTAATGTGTATAGGGGAGGGATTTATTCAAATGTCAGCTTCAATTATTTTCTTTGAGATTAAAAAAAAAAAACCTTTAACAAATGTATTCCCACAATTTTTTTGGAAACATTTCGTGCTATGTAATATATATATATATATATGTATGTATATATCGTGTTTTAGTAGTTTGAAAAAGGTCGATTATATTCACATTATATTTATATCTCATAATTTCGTAAATAGCAACAAATTAAATCACACCGCTAAGAGACAAATTGATGAATATGATAAATATAACAATAGTTGAATACAAAGTTAGTTGTAAAGTACCGAATATTATCTTGATGCCATCGGTTTTTACTTTTTAACAAGAAACCAAAAATAAAAATTAAAAAAAAAAAAAAGTGGTCGGTGATTACCTACAATGCGTATCAAAATTTGGGACGACAAAGAATTTGTACAAGGGAACTTTGAGACATAGAGTCTTGATTTCGCGAGGAAGGACCTTTGATTTTCGAAGGAACATAACCTATCAAAAAACGCACGAATTTCACTGAATTAAATAATTATATGTTTTAAAAAGAACAAAGCAAATTATTTTAATTCTTAGAAAATCGACGTGCTTTGTGATTGTGTGCATATGGCTAATTTAATGAAGTAATTATAAACACACCTAGAATTCAATTTAGTTTGTATTGATTTATCACGGGCATTAGCATCACGGAAAAATAATATATTCCTCACTGGTAAAAATTCCGCAACAAACATAACTTCATCACAAATAAAAATATATGTGACGACTCTACAACAGAGCAGTAGCGACACGAAAACTAAAAATTAACTAGCGAGAAGTATATAATTAATGAATTCGTAACGAATAAAATACACCACAAAATTGTATAATATCATGTTTTTTTATTAATTTTATGATAAATCTCATCATTAATAAAGAGGGTGGGCTTCTTTTAGTGGGATCAAAGTATATAATATCGGTAAATTTCTAGATACAATAACTTAAATTGGTAATATCGAATTGAATAATATTATTGCTATCTAATTTAATTTTTTTCTTGAACTTAAAAAAATACCATTTGATATCTTGTTTGGACAATTTAATTAATAATTAATTATTAATCATTAACAAGGTTACATTCCTACGCTGTAACCTTGAATAATTTGGCAACCTTTCAATCAATCACACATGTCACACGTTTCGTTCACATCCAACGGTCATCAAAAGGTCCACGATTGTGGAAAAATGAAAACCGGGGCCCACACGTCCACTATTAATCAGATGAAGGTCAAGTCTGACGGCCCACGGCTGCCGACATTTCTCCCCGTCGCATCGGATTCCATGCACCAATTGCTTGCAACTTGGAAGCAAACACATTGCTAAAGGTTTACTATCGTTTCTAGTCTTGTTATTTATTCTTAAAATAACTTTTATTTATAAATTATTGTTTTATCAAAATAAATGCATTTAGATCAGTAGAGCTAAAAACATAAAGTGACTAAAGCAAGCCTCCAAAAACAAAATACATATCACCGACTTATATCAATAACTATTAAAATACAAATCAAACTATTATATAATATTCAGTGTTTCGATCAAAATTAAATAAATAAATAATATTCAGTGTCGGATCTTATGGTCAGGGGGGCCATGGCCCCCGTAAGTTAAAAATTTTGCTAAATACATACTTTTGTGGCCCTCAACTATTAAAACAACTCCAATTACTTAAAATAATTCAATTAGTAACCTGCTATCATGAACCCAACATAATAATATTCATTTAAAAAATTTGTCCAAATGCTCATTACCAAGCCTATTTTTGATTTGTAATGCCCACTTATACGTGAAACTTTTAGAATTAAAAAAATCCAAACTGATAACTCGTAAATTGAACATTATTATAATTTTGAATTTTCAACTTTTGCAAATACAAATTATCCCCTTATCTACCTTATTGCTAGTTGTCAAATTCATGAAGAAAATAGATAATTCGTTTTTTTTTATTTAACTTTGCAATTGATAGTTACCTTCCTTTGTATCTTTATTATATTTTTGCTTTTTTAATTGCGATTTACAAAATAACTTTAGTATTTGGCCATATATATATATACACACACACATATGTATTCAATTGTATATTTGTCAATTGGTATTTTTTTTATTTGAATTTTCACTAATTATTTTGACGTTTAAGCAAATATTTGAATGTGATACAATTATTTTAATTTATTGACAAAAATAGAAGTAATATATAATTTATTATCACTTTATGCGCTATTTCTTAGCTTAATTATACTACACATGGTATATATATGTTCTAAAATTCATTACTTTGTCCTCCAAAATCATATTAATACTATAAAATTTTGATATTGCTTCATTTTATTTAACAAAAATTTTCGATTCCGACCTTACTCTTAATTGACCCAACGACGAGCACAGTGCAATCCGATTTGACATTTTGGTCATGTCGCTTTTGGGTTTCACGTGGCGGAGGCTCCGCGGTGTCGACGCTGCGAGGTTGGTGGTGAGTGGACCCGCCGCCGTCGACCTTAGTGGATGGGTCGCCGTGGACACGTGGGATTGAAATCCAAACTCTCATAATGATTAGTAATGGGCTTGTTTTGTCTGTCAAACCAAAAAATAGATGGGCTTTTTTGTATAAATGGGCCGATTTTCATAAAAATATATTGGGCCATAAATGGATTTGATATTGCATCAAACTATGGCTATATATGGGCCGAATCTGGAACGAATCTCTAAAATATGAATCCCATAAACATTTTCAATATCTCTTATTTGAATTTGATAGATTTTATATTCAATACTATTGACTCCAGATTTGATAAAAAAAAAATTGAAATTCGATAAAATAAATCCGATTAATAGTTTTAAAAAAATAACAAATAAAAAAATTATTTTCTATGTGAAAAATAAAATTTTAATTAAATAGAAAATTATTTTAAAATATGTATAAAAGTTGTATATTATTTCGTTAAAAAAATTACTTTGAAAAAAAAATGTGTATTATTAATTGTTATGATTTATATATTGCATTATATTTAAATTTGTTTACAGACATTATATACAAGATATTATTAATCTAATAAAAAATATCACTAAAGTTCAAATTCAAATTTTTAACGGATTGTGGCACTCCACTCGCCGCTAATGCGGAAAGATGCCGTCGAAAAGAATGGAACACTGTTCACTATGTTGGATGCGTCAGATCCCGTATAACAAGCGAGTTCTTTACCCTCAAATTCAAACATGTGGGCACAAAATACTATCCTGCTTTATTGTTACGTAGCAATAGAAGCTTGCTTATGCTACTTCGGCAGCACTTTTTCGCCTTCGCTTCGCTCTGGACACGAGCGCTAGTGGACACGAGGAGAGAGCAGGCAAAGCGTGTCGTTCGTAATTGAAAGAAATATACCACTATTGTGCCTTTTTGTTGGATTGCCGGTGCAAACACAGATCAGGAACCAATTCGAATTTGGATCTTGACATGTCGAATTATTTAATTTAATATTTTATCTATTTATTTCGAATTACATATATTTCAAACTTTATAGTTTCCTTAAATCCATGCACTTGTGTTCTTAAGTTTCCCTTTTCATTTTAAATTATTTTGGAAATTACTCATTATTTTGTATCAGTCATTTTCACTGTCATTTTTTCCAACATTTTCACTGTCATTTTTTCCAAGAATCATTAAAATATGTACATGTTTTTAAAATGTTTTTTTTTCATGCTAAAGGACTATAAATTGAACATAATTTTATTTTCATACTTGTTCTTTAAATAATTTCACATATCCAAAAATTCAGAAATACTGTAAATTGGATACAATATTTGAGAATATAATTAATCGACCATATAGACATCAAACTAAATTTCACTGTAATTTATTCGTAATTATTAATTAATTATCATC
The DNA here is from genome assembly GCA_026212405.1 of Petrea volubilis. Taxonomy (NCBI): domain Eukaryota; kingdom Viridiplantae; phylum Streptophyta; class Magnoliopsida; order Lamiales; family Verbenaceae; genus Petrea; species Petrea volubilis. The sequence goes on from JAOWBU010000802.1 coordinate 19,096, forward strand.
TCAATAAATAGGTGAGCCTATTAAATTAATTTCGATTTACGGAAATTCTGTGTCTTCTCTCCGATTCCTCCATGTTCAGATCGCCACCCCTCCGCCGCCGCTACTCCGCCGAAACCAACTACCTGGTCAGCCAAGTGCTGGCGGCGATTCTCCAAAACAAGCCTTTCAACACCACCCCTCCGCCGCACGACCGCTTCTCCGACTACCGCGTCTGGACTTCAGAAACCGTCATTCAAGTCCTAAGATCGATCCCATTATACCTCTTTCAATCCCCAAGATCAATTGGCCGCCAAAAGACCTTCCGCCACCGCTCTCCACTTAAGCAAAGAAACCTCAAGCAAGAAATAATCAAATACCAAATGGGTTCTCTCCTTCTCGGCCCTGCAGCTCACAGGGACCCCAAAAAATTGAATCTTGGACTCGAAAAAGCACTTGAATTTTATTATTGGGTCGAAACCCATTTTGGGTTCCAACACAATGAGCAGACTTGTAAAGAGATGGCTCTTGTTTTGGTCAAGGGTAATCGAATGAATTTGTTCTGGGATTTCTTGAAAAACATGTCGCGAAGGCATAATAACCGGAATCTCGTGACTACTTCCACCATGACTTGCTTGATTAAGGCTTTAGGAGAGGAGGGCTTGGTTAATGAGGCACTGTCTGCGTTTTATAGGATGAAACAGTTTCATTGCAAGCCTGATGTTGTTGCTTATAATAATGTGATTTATGCTCTTTGTAGAGTTGGGTTTTTCAAGAAAGCTAAGTTCTTGTTTGAGCAAATGGAGTTGCCCGGGTTTAGATGCCCGCCAGACGTGTTTACTTACACTATTTTGATCAGTTCTTATTGTAGGTATGCAATGGAGACAGGTTCTAGGAAGGCCATAAGGAGACGGGTGTGGGAGGCGAATCATTTATTCCGGTTAATGCTTTTTAAAGGCTTTGTTCCCGATGTTGTTACCTATAACTGTTTGATCAATGGCTGTTGCAAGACTAATAGGATCGGGAGGGCGTTGGAGTTGTTTGATGATATGTCTAAAAGAGGATGTGTGCCTAATAGAATTACTTATAATTCGTTCATTAGGTATTATAGTGTTGTAAATGAAGTTGATAGGGCTATTGAAATGTTGAGGATGATGCAAGAAAGGGGCCATGGGGTGCCCCCTTCTAGTTCTTATACCCCAATAATTCACACACTATGTGAAGTGGGGAGAGTGGCCGAGGCAGTGGAGTTTCTTGCGGAGTTAGTAAAGGGAGGATCAGTTCCAAGGGAGTATACTTACAAGTTAGTTTGTAATGCCTTGAAATCAGCAGGAAAGATGAATTTGCTAGATGAGAAGTTTTTCAAACACATTGAAAGTGGTATTGAGAACCGGATTAGAGAAGTAATGAAGGCAAAACCAATTATGAGGCACGGAAAGAGTGGGATGGAGGTGGGGTGGGGTGAGGGCGGGTGAAGTTTGAATTGGAGACATGGCATGCATGCAGTTAGTTGTTAAGCATTGATGGCTTTATTGATGGAAGAGCGTAACATATCATGTATTGTGCATTAAAGGTGAGATGATGAGGTTCAATAGATAGTTTTAGGATAATGGTGTTTCATAATTTACATCTCTTTACGTCAACTTCTGCTAAATTTGATGTATGTATGCTGCTTCTTCTAGCTATAGTCTTATCCCTACAATGGCCCAACCTGAAAAATCATTCGATCATAGAGATGCATCAACTTCAACCGTTTTCTTGTGGTGCTGCAGTTGATCGGTGCTAGAATCGTGCAGACACGAAGAGGAAAATGGAGTTCATTAAGTGTAAGAAATTAGGTGAAGTTCTGCAGTAGTTATTTTCCTCTCCAAGTGTCATTATTGCTCCCTGGAGGAGAGCTTTGCTCATGTTTTTTTTCTGGAGAATGAGCATGCTTTATTTGCTTGGCAGTATTTTTGCTGATTTATTTCACTTGCATCTTCCTATTTCTGAATGTGATTAAATATCTTTTCACTGTTTATCGAAGTAACATTTTAAATACAGTCACCGGAAGGGGGATCTTGAGGTGGCTGACAAGCTCGGTCTTCATTTTTCTTGTTGGTAAACACACGAAAGCTGCTTTTGTTAGATGGATTAGGCCTACCATGGCTTAAGCTAAATACGAATGGGGTTCAGGGGGCTCACTCGGAAAAACAGAAGCGAAAACGGTTTTTGCTTTTTCAGATTTTGTTGGTACTTGTTCTAACTCTAAGGCCGAGCTTCTTGATTAATTTAAAAGGCTCGCAGATGTGTTCATCAAAGGGACCGCGTAATATTTGGGTGGAGAACGATCCCCATTCTTCTCTTTCTTCGATTAACTCAGATACTAGCGGCTGTTGGTGATTGGCTTTTATCATTCATTGTGTTAGGGCGATTGACGATTCGTTTCTTTGTCCATATAGCTTTCCGATGAGAAAAGTAAGGCTTCCTGGAATGCTCGAGGTGTGGATTAAGACCGGTATTAAGCTTGATGAAACGGGCAACCCCGTTTCGTGTGGCTTTTGGCTAAGATTATTGTGTTTCTTTGTATTACTTGTGATTCTTGGATGATTAGTTAAACGTTGTTAAATGAGAGGATCTCTGCGGATATCTCGTTTACCTGATGGAGTTTTCTTCTTCTTTTTTGCTTTTAGGAATTGAATTTGAATGTAGACATTCAGTTGTTTGTTTCCTGCCAAAAACATGCAGGAAATTTTGTAGAAGCCCTGCAGATTGTGGATGATATAGCAAGTTAGTCCACAGGATGAGGTGCTAGAATCCTTAAGCAACATCCAGTGTTCGAATTCGGGAATTGTGAATGGAGCAATTGGGTTAGGAGGTTGCCCTTTTATTGGCTTTTGTAGTACCCGATCTGGATTAATCGGCTACTAAGTCGGAACCAGGTGGATGAGATCAAATTATATAAAGTATCAATTTTTCTTGTTCCTTCTGTTTTTGGGCCGTACCAAATTTTATAAATTAAAAAGTATATTTTTATTATTTGGGTAAAATTTAATTGTATTACGTATAAACTTCAGAAGACGCAATCACACCCTCTAGAGCATCCTTGCTCGCCAAGAGGCTTGTTTATAATTATGAATAACCCGGGTTTGTAGAACTTTTCGAAGTCGTTTATCTGGCGAGTACAAAAAATTGTTAACTTGCATGTAAGTATTGAAAAAGAACTTCGTACGAACTTTTTTTTTTTTCCTTTGAAGCAAAAACCGATTCGGGCCCATCGGAGAATTTGCATAAAAAAAAATACTACTCCCTTACAAAAAAGAAAAAAATCTATGTAATTTCTATGAAAAGTGACTGAATTGGGTTGGGAGGATTGTCTTCATATTGGATGTCAGCAGTACTTAAATCCAGATTAGTTAGTTAGTAGGTCAGGATCGGATAGCTAAAATCAAATAAAATAATAATAGTAAGCAATTTTATTGGAGCAGCCCGCATTTGAGGACAATCCCAAGCTTCTGCCCATAAGTGCAATAAATCAAGCCCACAAAGGCTGTCCAATATAGCCCACGAGCCTTAACATTCCAGCCAGCTATCTCCATTAAGCCGATTAAGTCCAATGTGGGCTTGGAATTAACAGTCCTTATCAGTCTTCTTGGGCTCATTTGTACCCACTTTTGGCCCAAATCAAATTTTCAAAATTGATGGACTGGGCTTATCTTTTCAATCTTTTTATCAATATTAACAAATAATAAATAGCACAAAAGTGAACTAAAAATTGGAGCATTAAGACGACGGCGTCTAGGTTAAAAGTGGAGCGAAACGTCGTCGTTCCTCTCGTTCAAGACCTTTTGCCTGTTTATTTGCTCTTGTTCTCGGTTTAAGCTTCGTCGCCTCCATCTCCACCGCCACCGCCGCCTCCTCCTCCGTCACGCCGCCCCTTCGCCGATCCACCTTCACTCTCAGGTGCCCATATTTCTATTTCTACTCTTCTGTATCTCTGTATCAAGACTCAAATATACGTAGGTTTATATGCTTTACTCTTTATCTGTGGTTTGGTATTTGCTGATTGAAACATATTTGAGCGCAAAAAAAAAAAAAAAAAAACAATAAAAGCAAGAAATTAAATTGGGAACTTTTATAAGCATGCATAGCGTCTGTTAAGCTAGCAAGCTTCGGGTTTTTTTCCCCCTCTCTTTTCCTTCTTCGGTTATTGCTGAGTTTTGGCTAATGTTGTAGCCTAAAAAGCTTATTTTCTTATTGGAAATTCAACATCCGGGCTTGTTTCCTTTATCCTTTTAATCCTTCTTTGCTTTGGCATGATGGGTTTTGTGTTATTTTTACTGATTTCTTGAAATTGTGTTTTCTTTTTATTCTTTACATCAATGCAAGTGTGTATGTGAAAATAATGTATAGTTCTTGTTTATATTTCCAGTCAATGCGTGTATGCTTGATTCTGTGTTTGTTTCTTTATTTAGTTATTTGATAATTTGTGTAATTTATCTCATCGATAGCATCTCTTAGCGGTGCAGTTAAAACTTTTATTCATATGGACACATCATACCAGCCACCAGCAGGGTTTGTGGAGGATAAAAAGGATCCACTCATTGATCTTCAATTAACAGACTCGACTGAGCTGTGGCTTATTCAGTGGCCCATCAATCAAGTATGGTCTTGTATACATATGCCGTTATGCAATAATTACAGTGCCTCATACTGCCTATATACAATTACTCAAATATCTGCTCATAGTTTTTCAATTATGCGCTGCATTCTGTACCTGTCGAAGGATACCTACTGCATTTTGAAATGGACGACATCAGTCTTTGGTGGAGTATATAAAATTTATTCCTACCGGATAAATGATTTTATTTGACCTGCATAGTTTCGAATTTAGTTGAACTTATTCATCTCCGGTACCCCCTTTTTTTCGGGATCAAACATGTGGAAAGTTTGTTTGTATTTTTTTCATCTTTTATCTTCTTTAACTTTTTTCATTTTTATCTTAATGCACTTCAGCCTTCTACTAAACTGAATTCTGAATTTTGAGTATCCTCGATTATTGTTGACTTTTTAAATTTCGTTGTGTTGATATAATTTTCGTTGGCTTATTACTTGTTACAGCCTCCTGATTTCGACGGGCAAGAGGTGTCGTTGAAACTTAATAGTGATGGACATATCAGTACCCTTGAGGGTTCTTCTGGTAATTTCACTTGAGCTCTAGTGATTTTGGGTTGTATTTAATGAATGGTAGTGTTTGCTTGTTCGTGTGTTAACATTAACTCACTGCGGCAGGAAAATCGTATGAAGTGGTTAGTGTCAAATCCCAAGGTCCAGAGGCTACAGTTTTCTTATCTTCGACATCAGAGGCAAAAATTGGTATCTATTTATCGAATTACTTGTGTTGCTGTGTACTTATCTCCTTTTTTCCAGTTGTTGCCGATATAATATCCTACCGGGATCAGCTGCAATTATCTGCTGGCAGTTGTTATTTTCTAATGAAATCCTTAGCAGATACATGTAGATGAAAGCAAATTAAGAAATTGATATCAGCAAAAATGAGCTAAATATAGGAACTTGATCTCTTTAAGTTGAAATGAGTGGCGGTGCCATTATTTTGTGGGTCAATAACACTGACCTCTCCTGTAATTATGTGTAGCTACATAAAGTTCCTGTCTTAGTATCAAAATTACAAATATCCCCCTTTTTTATCATCAAAATTTATTCAAAAATGAAAAGTTCACCTGAGAAACTAGGATGATATGGTCCATATATGTGAAAGCAATTTGAAAAGTTTGCTAAAATTTGAATCATAACACCATTTAACTATGTGTAACAATCAACAGAAAAGGGTAACTGTAAGGTCAATATGAGCTACAAGGGAGGTATTTGTAATTCTGAAACCAAGAGGGAATATTTGTGTAATTGCTTTTAGTGACAAGGAATTGTGCTG
>JAOWBU010000803.1:0-25000 GCA_026212405.1 Petrea volubilis
TGAAATGTATTAGATCGCCTGTAAAAACAAAAAAAAAAAAAAAAAACGAGACAAAACTTATTTTGCCATGTTCCATTCTCTATTGCATTAAATCCCATTTCTAGTTCCTTTACTCTTTTTATTTTTCTTAAATAATTAGGCAAAATTGAGATTTTATATTTTTTTATATTTTGATTATCCTTTCTTTCAATCATTTCCTTTCCCTCATCAAAAAATTTAAATTAGTGATTCAACCCCTTCAAAGGTGGTTTTAGTTATGAATATACAAAAGTTAGAGAGAAGGAATCCAAATAAGTTGGTAACAATAATTGAATATAATCTTATACTCTATACGATATTATCTCCCAACCTTCAAAAACAATACAAAAGAAATATTTAAAGTATGAAACACATGCTCATATTAACGCAAGTATCAAATATTTTGGTGGCACTTATGAGTGTGACATTTGTTTGATATCTTCATTTGAACTCCATAGCAATAAATAGTCCAACAAAAAGATAACCTCTTCGCAATATGTGCACATTGGCATGAGTTATATAATTTCAGGATCACGGATGCATACACCTTTAAATAATATTATGTACCACAATGGCCAAGGGACCCATAGCACGTGAACATTTGGTTAGATGAGTTTGCAGATTCACTATTTTGTCAAAGATTTTATGTTAGCTGAGGGGGGGCCATTGCCCTCAAGAAATCATAATTGAAGCAGCATCGGATGTGAACCAGGTGTATTGGATCAACCGCGCAGTGTTTGCCCTTTTTCTCTCTCCTCTCTCTCTCTCTCTCTCTCTCTCTCTCTATATATATATATATATATATATAAGGGAAAATTAAGCTCACCACTTGGCATAGTGTCAATTGTACAAAAGGGCCAGCTTCAGTTTTGCATTTGTGACTATTCTTTGGGCTTGGACTCTTTGTTTTGTCTTAGCCCATTAATGTATATTACTGTGGGTGGCCTTTGTTTCTATTGGTTCTATACATTTAATATTGTGTCATGCAGTTCGGAGTATGAACAAATCAAGCTAACCCGGGCAAGTTATTGTTGACGTTCGCTTTGAATCTTTTGTCTAGTTTAAAATTTTTCTTGAATTAAATTTGATTATTAAACAAATCGAGCTCGGACCAGCTTTAAACGAGCTGAATTCGATTTGAGCTTGAATTATTCGATAATCAACAAATATACTATTGTTTTTAACTAATCGAGTCGAACTTGAGTTGTTCAATAATTAACACATACGCTATTATTTTTAATTAATCGATTCAAGCTCAAATTGCATTTTAAACAAATACACGGGAAACTTCGTACATTTTTCATTGGGGCAAAAAGCTGCTCCAAATCGATTAATGAATCACTTTGTGTATAACAAAACATGATCTTCTTTTTTGATGGAAACAAATCATGACCTTTAATAATTCTACTAATGAAAAATTTCAAAGCCCAATCACAACTCATGTACGCAGTACCTAAAAATAGCGAATTTGGTTTAAAAAAAATGGTCCAAAAGTGCAAGTAAATTTGGTTTTTCAGGATTGGGAAAAGAAAAATAGAAAGATACTTTGTGAAAGGCATGGAAGCCAAATGATTGATGACATATATGGTTTGTTGTCCCATAAGAAGTAAAAATGGGATTTGTATCATCTCTTGTCTTCAAAGGATTAAAAGTAGACCATGTATTTGTCATTCTACGTCTTGGTGTTGGGGGGAAAAAAAAATTCATAGGTTCGTCAATGGGCCATTGATTTTACTCGTTCCACCTTTTGCTTTTCCGAAAATAGAAAAAAAGAAGAGGAAGAATTAATGATATTGAACGAAATAGTAATATATGATTTGAACTGTATACATTATCAAAGTGACAATAAATTCATGCGAAGATCTCAAAAATGTAATAAATTTTTTCTAAAAAAAAATAATTATGCTACATAGATTAGAGATACCGAGTCAATTTGCAAATCGAATAAGTTGGATAAACTATTCTTCGAGCCAAACCAAGCTCAAACTAGATCTATGAAGTTTTGACCTTTTTATCCTAAAAAGGTGTTTTGTTTACCATTTTAACCTAAAAATTAGAATGCTTGTCATAGTAACCTAAGGTTACTTTGGGAAAGTTGACTTCATGAGAAGTCCACTTTGATGTAATCGATTATAGCAGTAGTCGACTTCAGTTAAAAAAATATATGTTTTTAATGATCGTAGTTGACTTTCAATTTAATTTTTTTTAATAACGCTAAGGTCATTAATTAGTTTTTCACTGAAAGTCGACTTTCATTTTTCCTTTTTTTTAAAAAAAATATGGCTGAGGTTTGTCGCCAGCTGGCATCTACAAAAGCAATCAACACTGTGGTGACAGACCTGCAGCATTAGGTCACGTCAACTTTAATATATGTATTTTTTTCTTCATAAATTAATACAAACAACCTAATAAGAGTCCTAACTCAGTAGTAAAGATTCACAATCTTGCTTTTGAGTTTTTTCTTTCCCCCTCTCTTCCTCTTCACAAAGGTTTATCTTTCTTTTTTTTTTCCTTCTTATTTTGGATTTAGGGATTTCATGTTTGTTTTTCAGGAGTTACTTTTGAAGAATTTTAATATGGTATGTCAGCTCATTATTTATTTGATAGTTAATTTCATTAAATATATTTTGATGACATATGTTAAATGATTTTATAATTTGTATATTTTCTAAATTTTTTGTTTGAATAAATTATTATATATGTTGATAAATTTATTGAAAATAATTTATCACTTGTCAAAATAACTAGCATATGTTTTTTGTGGGTTTTATAGGTAATAGTAGTTTTATGTTGTATATGATTTTTATATTAGTCAAGAAAGATAATTTAATTTTTTGCGGTATTAATACTAGTCTTAAAAATAATATTTAGCAGCAGTAGTTTAATTGTGTTATTGATAATGAATAGTAATTTAAAAATTAGCATTAGTTTAAAAAGATAATGTGTATTTTTTGTAGGATAATTATCATTAGTTTCTTTGTATAAAGACACAATAGATTTAAAAAAAAACGACCACGTCGTAGTCGGAGTAGTCAACCTCGCCATGGTCGACATATGAAATACTTGAAGAAGTCGACCATCATGTGGTCGACTTTTGAAAAATTATTGAAGAAGGCCACCATGGCATGGTCGACTTTTGAGAAAATAATATTTCAAAGCTCGACAACCCCAAATTAATTTTTGTATATTTTTTAATAATTTACCTGATTTTTTTTTGTGATATTTTATTTTATAATTTTGTTGACATATTAGATATATTTTGTGGACTACTGCGTATATTCTGTAATATAGTTATATAATTTTGTAGTTAATAATAATGTAGTTATGTTGTTTATTTTTTGTGTTATTTGCATAATGGATTTGGAAATGTTCAAATTTTACTATGGAACGACAGATACTAGCGTTTTAAGTGAACAAAAAAAAAAATCATATTTTTGAACGATTATTTGATAGTCGTGTAAACCCAGATGAAATTGTTAGAGTTAGAGAATGGGGTAATAGAATATTTGGTTGAGACGGTGTGTAGTTCCACGACAAAGTATTTGAAGCACTATTTTATATAGGGTTTTATGGTGTGTACCAATGTGGATTTATTGGTGTGGATCAGCACTTAATTACTTAATTGATAGAGAGGTGTTGTTCATAGACCCACACTTTCCATTTAAGAGTAGGTGAGGCTACTGTTACGTTAGAAGACTTAGTTGATATATGGGAATTACCGATTGAAGGACGCCCACTTATCTCATATACCGCAACGTCTTCCTCAGTCATAAGCGACGGTCCATTTCACTCTGTCAATGCGACTCAGATAATTGAACACAGTCTCATTGATACCTTTTATTTGCTCCATTAAACGCTTGAATTTTCTTATCTCTTGAGTATTTTTAGCCTTGAATGCTAAATCCTTTAATTGGATATTCCTATACTTTGCATTAAGGTTAGATCAAACATGTCTCAAACAAAATTGGTGGCAATCAAGTGGCTCATTGAAGGTACTGATACATTGTGCGACGTTGATGATGGCAGGATGCCTATCTGACAAGAGGCAAACTCTTCGGTCTCCTCATACAAAGTGTCTGCTCAGAAGCTCTAGAAACCAACTTGAGGAAGCTAGGTTCACGTAATCTACTAACACAAAAACTAGTGGTAGAATATGTTGGTTTGCATCCATCGCTATAGCCACAAGGAGTTTGTGCTTGTACTTGGTGTGCAGATGGATACCATCCACACTGATGAGAGGTTGATAGTTTGGAAATCCATCAATACACGGCTTAAACGCCCAGAATATGTAATGTATCATCTATTTTTCGGGCACTCCTGAACTACATGGATTGTGAGCCCATTCAACAATTGTACATGCAAATTAAAATGATAATGTTTATTTTGCATATAATAATTGATGAATCATAAATGATATCCAACTACGACTTATTTATAATTAAATAATACATGGGTTCCATTTTTGAAGTGCCACCATGTATCTCGAAAGCTTAGGAACTGAGCTACTCCATGTGCCATATACAATTTAGAGTGCACGTAGTAGACGATGATATGATTTGGCATAAGATATAGTTTACTTATATTTACTTTCACCAAGTCAGCGACATTTTAAATTGAGTAATAGTAGTCTGTCCTAACGTGTCCTATCAACAAACCACCAATGAAATTTTTATCGAGATTTTTCATGATCAGTGGACCTACCAAGTACGAAGTATGTGTGGTCACTGTAGTATATACTGATTCTCCAATATCCTTTATTTTTTGGAATGACGCACGACATCTAGTTTTGGCTCCACGCTTACTCGACACTATTCAAAATTGTGGGGTGCTACGACAAACAGTGAACTCTTTTCTAACCAACTGGATGTGATACTCATTTATAGCAGCCATTACATGACCTTTATTTTTGAGCACCATACCTAGTGCAAGCTTTCTTTTTGTTAGATCATAGTATGTTTCCGGACTCGTCGGCAAGTCCATGAAATCTGTCAAAGTTTAAATAGAATGGTAGAATCTCATGGAGTTATGGAACCGTTGTTCCGAATGACATTGGTGGTTTTATTTGTATCTCCTTAATTGGAATTTCTGCTGCTGACGGAGATGATTCAAATTTGCAATTTTGATTGACTAACTCAGCTACAACTTCAATCTCTTTGTTCCACTCTTCGTTAACATCATCATCATGGTCGAAATCGGACTCAGGCAATTCTTCATCACGGAAGCTATCTAGGCAATGATTGGGAACGGAATCATCTTCTAGTGGTGGAGTAGCTTTGGATGGGCTACCGTATTTCGATGGACCTTCGTCGGGATACACCAATGTTCCTGTATAATTTTGCCTGTTGTGTCCAAACTCATACTCGTTGGAACTGAATTCCACGTACCCATTAACATCCATGGGAAACTCATTCAAATTGAAGTTTTAAAGAGCCTCTATGACAATCGGCATATCCTGTGTAAGCAGAGGCATATAATTCCCCATTCCTTGTTGCTATGGCACCTTATTTATAGAAATTTGTGGGATTGCTTCTATTTCATTCAAGAAACAGTTGCATAACTTCAAGTTTGGAACGGGGGTTGGTAAAGAAAGATAATGTCGGATCATCTTTGATCTCCAAAATATTCTCCATAGGAGGATCCCTACAGACAAAATACGCGCCAAATATTTTGATAGTGTATCCATTTTGATCTACACCTATTATATTGTAGACTTGGTCTACAAGATCTGCAAATGATGACGATCAACTAATCCAAATTATTCCAATCGGTGGACGATCATACAAAATGGAGTAATTTGAATGATTCATTCGACCTCTATAATATATAGTAACACCGATATAATCCATTTGATTTATAGAGAAATAAGATGAAAAATTTAGAAATACTAACTAATCCAAAAGAAAAAAGATAACAAATATGTAAAATTGGATCAAAAAAATATGAAAATATTTTATCAAAAGAAATGGTATTTAAAGGATATTGAGAGCAATTGGGGGAAATAGAATTCGATAAATGTTTGGAAATGGGGGGGTGTTAGGAATCTATAGGCCAAAAATTTTCGCCCATTGGATCAACAACAATTTATCCAATGAGCGTAATAGCTGTTGTTGAAGTCAACTATAACAGAGTCGACTTTAGCACAAAGAATGGCTATTCTTTACATTAGTGGTCCAAGAAGTCGACTACGTCATTGTCGATTTTAGAAGTTGACTCTTTTAAAAAAAAATATTCTCAATCCTGACGTCAGCCGCATTTTCAAATATTATAAAATTAATTTAACATGAAGTTCAGTATAAAAAATTATTTTATTAAACTGGGCTCTGATAGAGTCATGTTCAAGCTGTAAATTAATTTTTTAATTGAAGGTGACTATGCCAAAGTCATCTGCACATAGAAGTCGACTTTGGCATAATCAGCTTATGTTATTTTGATAAACTCTCTCATTTTTGTGTCAAAAAGGTAAACAAAATATCTTTTTGAGCTAAAAAGGTAAAAACGCCAAGATCTATATAGTAGAGGTGGCAAGTTGGTTCTCAACCCATATGGTTTTGGGTTGGGTTGGGTCTAATATATTTTAAAGTGGATTATATTGGGTTGAGTTGGGTTGGGTCTCATATAGTTGGTGTTGATATTGAGTTCTAGATAGGTTGAAGATGGATTGATAATGGGTTTATGTTGAGCCTAAATAAGTTACACCATAAACAAAAAAAATAATTATTTTTTTATTTGATTGCAATTCATTTTAGCATTCTAGAACCATCTAAAAAGTATAGGAATTAGTAATTTTAATTTATATTTTTTTGGCTTTGATTATATACACAAGAAAGATGTATTTAATTAACTCATTAGAATCATTTAATTTAAGCCTATTTACAACCCACCTTCAATCCATTTTCAACCGAACCCATCTCCAATCCAACCCAATATAACCTAACTCAAACACAACCAACCCGCCCAATTGTCACCACTATTATATAGGTTTGGAATCAAACCTGAATTAAATAATTTTTATTTATAGGCACGCAAACTTTTTTTTTCCTAATTTTATGCTAGTGTTGTGAAATGGGGTCTAGTCCACATGCTAGAACCGTTCTCAAATTGATTGCATGAATATAACATAGGGCTAGTTGAGAGAGAAGAAAGAATACAAGATTTGGATAGGGTTTTGCAACAATAAAAGTTCAAATTTTTTGTGCCTATTGCACTCCTCAGTATCCCGTCAAAAACAACTTCACTACTTCTCAATGCGTTGTTACCTTGCACCTATCCACGTGGACCAACCATGAACAACCACTTGTACCAAAAGAGCTATGTGTACTGTACCCACCACGTAAGCTACCACGTCCTCGATATGGCACAAAGGTCGGGGAGAGAACTTATCTCGAGGAGACCTCATGATTCGAGGACAAACTCTTTGTATTAGCAGCCCCATAATGTCGAGCAAGGGTGGGCATTCGGATTGGGTAAATTGGATTCCTATCCAATTAGGTTTGAGTATTTCAGATGAGTATTTTGGGTTAAAATCTCGAACCCAACTAGTTTTAAAGCAGGTTAGATTTCGGGTTGTATTTTTCTACCCGAAGAATTCGATTGGATACCAGATCAAAAATTTCAAAAGAAAAAGGAAATAAAAAAATATATATATAATTTAGGTTTGTATAGAATCATAGTCCTTCACAAGAGAGAGTCTTTACCATTTAGAATTCCATTCCTGCCAAGAGATGAGTTTTAATTTTTAAAATTAAAGACTTGTTCATAGCAGTAGAGATCTCAAATTCTCAATAGTCAAAATTTTAAATAGTAGGTCATACATCTTGTCTTCCAGAGAGTTTTATTCTCAGGCTCAAAGCTACACATTTTTTTTAAAGGTCAAACATCAAATAATAAACTATTGTAATTTAGACATTCAACTATTAGTTTTAAAATATTGGAAAAAAAATCTGAGCTCGATCGAGTAAAACTCAAACCCAATAGAGTACCCGATTAGTCAAGTAACGATATAGTTTGGGTCGGATTCGGTAGCAATTTAAACTACCCGAAATGTTGGATACCCAACCTACAAAACTCGAACCTACAATTACCTGACCTGATGCCTGCCCCTAATGTTGAGGTTGACAGATCAAGTAGAGGGTACAATCCGTACCCTTAGCACCGTTCCTTTTGACATGCACAGTGGTTCTCTACAGAGAAAGCATTTGCGCCCCCAACCACCATGGCAGGACCATGCTGTCTCCTTAGTACAAAAGACCACATGCCATAGGTACACTTAAACCCTCCACATCAGTCCTAATCCTCCAGTTGAGTGGGATCAACCCTCAACCTATAAATACCCTTGAAAAATTCACTATAAAGCTAATTATTTATTACTGTTAGCAAATTTGATTATGTCAATTCTCGCAGACTATGACAAGAAATCAATTGAAGATATGAAGCAATTAAGATCAATTCATAAAGGAAATGAATCATCAACATATAGAAAGAAGCCGTTAGAAGTCAATTATGGGAAGAAATCGTTTGCTGAAGAAAAGAAGCCGTTGGGAGATAAAATAGGCAAGCAGCCTTTGGAAGACAAATACTGCACCATCCCTAGAAAAGTTGGTGTATAGATAAGAGCCTCAAGTTTAGTGCATAGCGTGTGTGAGTTGATTAAGTAGTTGTCATTTTTGTTAAGCATCTCTAAAAGTGTTTAAGAGTGTCTTAGCTCATATGCTCATTCGACTCAGTGTTGTTTAAGGCTGTCAGTGTATAAAACAGTCTTTTCACAACACCATAACCACTGTAACAGAAAGCTTAGGGTTAAGCTTTCTGCATTGTCCTCTGGAACTTGTGTTTTGTTCCAGTTTCATTTACTCTGCTATAATTTGGAACTTCTGTCTAAGTTCCAAATTAACTAGATTTAGTTCACTACTATAGTCACTGAATTTATCATATTATAACTCAAATTCCAGTTTAATAAAGTGATATTATTCTTGGTATTTCGAGTTCTCAATTGGCATCAGAGCCAAGTTCTCATAAAAAGGTTTAGCTAACCTGAGAGAAGATCCAAATGGCGCTACTACACGTAGACGTTTACACTGAAGGATCATCCTACTCTAAACCCCTCCCTCTTCGATGATGACAAGAAAACTGACAAGAAATATGAGGACTTAACCGATGATAATATGAAATTGCTCTCACTCAATGCGAAAGCAAAATACGTACTATCGTGCGCCCTTACAAAAGAAGAATGCAACCGGGTAAGCACCTATGCAACCGTAAAAAACATGTAGGAAATGCTACATGTAACTTATGAAGGTACATCACAAGGAAGAAATGATTGCACTACTCACTCACCAGTATGAAATGTTTCAAATGAAAGCGGGTGAGTCTATCAATCAAATGAATACAAGGTTCTCGGAGATCATCAATAACTTGGTCTCTCCAGGAAAAATAATTTCTGAAGAGGATCAAGTTAGAAAGATTCTTCGGTCATTACCTAACGGGTGGAGTCCAAAAGTGACTGTCATTCATGAGACAAAAGATCTAAACGCATGATCTATGGCACAATTGATTGGATCACTTATATCTCATGAATTAACACTTATGAACAAAGAAGAAAAATTGGAACCTAAATCTTTAGCATTTAGTGTTAGTCAAGAAACACAAATTATTGAGCAGGCATCAAAAGAACAACTAGATGCGGAACTAGCATTAATTACCAAAAGGCTACGTATGATTACGAGTGCTAAGAAAAGGTTCCAAAAAAGAAACCCACAGAGACCTAACACAAAACAACAAAAGGTCGACCCAATTATATGTTATGAATGCGAAGAAATTGGCCACATCAGGCCAGAATGTCCTCAACTCAGAAGAAATTCAAAGCCTAAAACAAAGTCTTTGATAGTGACGTGGGATGATTAGGACCCAGAGCAATTTGACAATGAGGAGGATTGCATTGCTTTTATGGCAAATAATCAGCTAAACTCGATCACCTCCTTTGAGTTTTCGAAAAATCCAGCTGATATTGATCTGCATGAATTATTTGAGAGTAGCCAAAAGAAGATACTTGAAATATCAAAAAGAAATAAAATATTAGAAGGAAATATCTTGCGCATTCTTAAAGAAAAACAAGACATGGAGAAAAAATAAATTGAAACACTGTCAATCTTAAGAGATGAGAAGGAACTACTTATAAAAGAAAATGAATTCTTATCAGAAGAAAATTCCAGGCTCATAACCTTATTACAAAATTTAGAAAAAGCCAAAAGAGATGAAAGGAAACCTCGCCAAAAGCCCAAACAGTGTTATAAAAGAAAATATATTGTCTAACATAGCCATAATTAGAAGTATGGCTTGCCCTCGTCTTTTAAGACAAGTGAAGCAAGGGAAGCACGTACAGATTCCCATTAACGAAGAAATTCGAAAGCAAGAACCATCACAAAGGCAGAGGAAGCTCATGAAGAATTGTCATCATCAAAAGAGGGAGAATGTTAGCAAATTTGATTATGTCGATTCCCGCAGACTATGACAAGAAATCAATGGAAGATATGAAGCAATTAAGATCAATTCATAAAGGAAAGGAATCATCAACATATGGAAAGAAGCCGTTAGAAGTCAATTATGGGAAGAAATCGTTTGTTGAAGAAAAGAAACTGTTGCGAGATAAAGTAGGCAAGCAGCCTTTGGAAGACAAATACTGCACCATCCCTAGAAGAGTTGGTCTATAAATGTGAGCCTCAAGTTTAGTGCATAGCGTGTGTGAGTTGATTAAGTAGTTGTCAGTTTTGTTAAGCATCTCTAAAAGTGTTTAAGAGTGTCTTAGCTCATATGTTCATTCGACTCAGTGTTGTTTAAGGTTGTAAGTGTGTAAAACAGTCATTTCACAGCACCATAACCACTGTAACAGAAAGCTTAGGGTTAAGCTTTCTGCACTGTCCTCTGGAACTTGTGTTTTGTTCCAGTTTCATTTACTCTGCTATAATCTGGAACTTCTGTCTAAGTTCCAGACTAACTAGATTTAGTTCACTACTATAGTCACTGAATTTATCATATTATAACTCAAATTCCAGTTTAATAAAGTGATATTATTCTTGGTATTTCGAGTTCTCAATTACATATTGAAACTCTGCTCGAGTATTCACTCATATTCACTTACACATTCTTCTGATTTAAGACAAACTCACATGTGTTCCATTCTAACAGATCGAGGATCCTACCTACAAGACAATCAAGTTAGCTATCACCTAGGATCGGATCTCTCATCCAAAATTCGACCCCATCAGGTTTCTATGTTAGTGTGTTGTTCGTCTATTTTTAGCTTTTAACTTTTCTCAGAATGATGACGCCACATGGTCTTGTCTTATAACTTTATTGTTCTATAATAAATGGTTAGGATTGTCGTGGTATATTAGTAGGCTTCAGTTTTAACTTTTTTATTATAATTATTAATGTTATTCATGTATATAGGTGACAAACCTCGAAGAATATAAATGTGAAAATATTAAGCTAGTTTTTTTTTTCGCCTCGAGCTAGATTTTAGTTCTTGTAGAATTAAAGTGAAGGTTTTTTTAAAATTTTTTTTGATACAATGCATTTGAAACACTTTATAAGTGTCAATCGAAACACCATACAGACACACTCACCCAAAGGAGAAAGAGAGAAAAAAAAAGAGTTTGAATACAGGACTTTAGTGGTGCCAGATTTAAAACTTTACCCTTGGATTGCAATTGTAATAACGGAATTGAAATAGAGTTTAAAGTTTATATAAGCCCATTTAGGTTAAGCCCAAGAAATTTATCAGCCCAACAGAAAAACTTCGTACAGTTGGCCCAGTGTACTCGTTACCAAATTTTCATTCCATCTCCTACCACACTATTGCAGAGACTTGACAAGAAGCCGGAGATAGCAGGTTCTCTGTCCTATACATACAATATATGGATTTTCACACACAAACACACGCATAAGTTCAGTGTGATTTGAAAAACGCACCACAATGGTGCAATTGTTCTCACATAAACCATGTACCTTCATTTTCTGTCGGCAACGGATAATCAAGAAAAGTAGGCTGCTGTGCTTCTCAATTAAATCCCATCAATATTCTCATAGCCCACCAGAAATTGAAGCCACAGCGGCAGAAATCGACAAAATTTTGAGGCATAATAACTGGCAATTCCTGTTGGAGTCCTCGTACATCCCGCAAAGACTCGACTCTGATGTGGTCCATTCAGTGCTTCAAAGAGCCCATCTTTCCATTCATCCGCGGCGCCTTCTTGATTTCTTCAACTGGTCGAATCGGCATTTGGGTACCGCTCAAAATCTCCATTCTAATTCGATTCTTGCATTGGTTTTGTGCAGTAATAATCTGTATGCCCCCGCAATTAACGTATTGGGCAAAATGGTGGAGGGCCGGGTTTTGGTTTCTGATGTTCTGGACTCAATTTTGAATCTTTATAACGCATCCCCGAGGTTTAGATCGAGGCAGGTGGTGTTTGAGTTATTGATTGATGTGTACAGGAAAAAGGCCATGTGGAGTGAGGCTGTTACTGTGTTTTTGGGCGTTAAAAGAGGTGGTGATTTTAAGATCAGTTTGTTGTGTTGTAATTCTTTGTTGAAGGATTTGTTGAAGTGTAACAAAATGGAGTTGTTTTGGAAGGTGTATGATGAAATGTCCCAGAGAAAGATTGATTTTGATGCGTATACTTATGTTAATGTTATTACAGCTTGTTGCAAGGTTGGGAATGCAAGGGAGGCTAAAAGGGTTCTTTTGGAGATGGGAGAGAATGGGTGCGATCCAAACTTAATTGCTTATAATATTGTCATCAGGGGGTTGTGTGGTATTGGAGCCTTTGATGAGGCCTTGCATCTGAAGATGACAATGGCTGAGAAGGGGTTGGTTCCTGATAACTACACTTATACAATATTTATTGATGGTTTTTGCCAGCACAAGAGATCCTCTGAGGCAAAGTTGATTTTGGAAGAGATGTGTGAAAGAGGATTAAATCCAGATCATTTTGCTTTTACGGCCTTGATTAATGGGATTCATGAAAGAAGGGGCTGTGGATGAGGCCTTTCGTATCAAGGATGCAATGGTTGCACATGGGATTAAGTTGAATCTGGTGACATATAATGCTATGATACATGGTCTATGCAAAGCGTGTGAAATGGAGAAGGCAGTAAGTCTAATACACAAGATGATCAAAGTGGGAATAAAACCTGAAACCCAGACGTACAACTATTTGATTGAGGGGTACAGTCGAGAACGTAATATGGATAAGGTTTCTGAAGTGCTGGTTTGGATGAATGAAAGAAACTTGGCACCTTCGGCGTACACCTTTGGTGCTATAATTAATGAGTTAAGCCGTACGGGAGATCATGAACAAGCCAATCTTTTATTGGGGAATATGAATGCACGAGGTATCAAACCCGATGTTGTAATCTACACGACCATTATAAAAGGTTATGTGAAAGAAGGTAAATATGAGGAGGCAGTGAGAATTTTGGACGGTATGTGGAAGAAAGGCATTTCTCCTGATGTTCTCTGCTATAACTCTGTTATTATTGGCCTTAGTAAGGCAAAAAGAATGGAAGAGGCAAGAACTTGTCTCATCGAAATGCGCAAGAGGGAATTAATGCCAAATGCCTATACCTTTGGGTCCTTGATTTCTGGATATACTGAGATAGGTAAGATGGAGATTGCAGAAAGTTATTTCACGGAGATGCTTGATCAAGGCATAGCTCCTGATCTTTACAGTTATACATCTTTGATTGATGGCCTCTGCAAAAATGGGAACATAACACGGGCCTTTTGTATATTTAACCACATGCTAGAAAGACAGCTACTTCCGTATGTGCACATTTACAGTGTACTAATAATTGGTCTTTCAAAGAACGGGAAAATGGTAGAAGCAATGAGAATTTTCTCGGACTTTTGTGACAGGGGGTTGGTGCCTGATGTTTACACTTATACTTCGCTCATTTCTGGTTTCTCAAAGCAAGGCAATATGGTAGAGGCTTTCAGGCTTCATGATGAAATGTCTCAGAAGGGTATCAATCCTAACATTGTCACTTGTAATGCCTTGATTGGTGGACTTTTGCGATCAGGTGAAATAGAGAGAGCAAAGGAACTATTTGATGGACTATCTGGCAGACATTTGATACCAAATAAGGTTACATATGCCACAATGATAGATGGGCTCTGCAAGTCAGCCAACCTGGATGAAGCGTTTCGTTTGTTGGAAGAAATGTCATCAAGGGGGGTCCCACCTGATGGTTTTGTTTACAATGCTCTTGTCAATGGATGTTGCAAGCAAGGAGATATGCAGAAGGCTTTGTCCATATTCCATGGGATGATAGAGAAGGGTATTGCATCTGTACTTACATACAATACATTGATTGACGGGTTTTGCAAGTCCGGAATATTGAGTAAAGCACTTGAGTTGGTCGAAGACATGGTTGATAAGCAAATCATGCCTAGTCATGTGACTTATACAATTATAATCAATCACTATAGTAAGACGGGCGATATGAAAGAAGCCGAGAATCTTCTTTTAGAGATGCAAAACAGGGATATAATCCCAACGAATGTAACATACACTTCTCTTTTACATGGTTATAGCAAAATAGGGGACAGATCCAAGATGTTTGCTCTATTTGAGAACTTAGTGGAAAAGGGTGTCGAGCCTGATGAAGTAAT
This sequence comes from Petrea volubilis, assembly GCA_026212405.1. NCBI lineage: Eukaryota > Viridiplantae > Streptophyta > Magnoliopsida > Lamiales > Verbenaceae > Petrea > Petrea volubilis. Next base: position 14,690 of record JAOWBU010000803.1, read on the forward strand.
GTATAGATTGATAATTGATGCATTCTACAAAGACGGGAATTTAGACAAAGCATTTAAGGCCTGGAATGAACTTTTGGACAAGGGTGTATTGAAAGGAAAGGTTAGCGAATTACTAGTTGGGGCATGGTGTGGAAATAGAGATATATCAACGGTATTGGAATTACTCGATAAAATGAGAGAGCAAGGATATAAGCCCAGTGTTGCTACATGCAGTACCTTGGCCTACGGTTTGAGGAGAGTTGGACACAAAGAAGAAGTAGATAAAGTTGTTGATGTTATGGTGAGCTTTGGCTGGATTGCGTCATCTCCGACTTTAGATGACTTAAGCAACCAATATCAACCAGGGGCTTTTGAGCTCAGCAGTGACCAACCTGTGCAAGAAGCTCGTGAAGTTGCTTGTTCTGGTTTGATCTAACTGATTAAGTGGATAGAACTTGCAACTGTTCTATTTCAGTGCCTTCACACGAAGGAAACGGTGCGGCCCAGTGCCAAATTGGGATGGTCACTTCCGTATCATTTTTGTCAGAAGGTATGGTGTTTTTTGCTGGACATAGCTTTGTCTACTCTTTTAAATTGTTAAAGGAAGTATCTTTCATGATCATATTCCTTAGTTCTGCTTAAAATTCCTTACCTGATTTCACTTTCTTGGGCTTTGTTCTCAGTAAATCCTTTATTAATAACTTTTTATTACTGAACCAGACATGGGGCGGGCCAAGATTTTGATTTCTGGGTCCAAGGTTTTGGTGCCACTTATCTCGTGGTACAAAAGCACCACAACAAGAGCACTGGTCTACACGCTTAAAGACTTGCTTCTTTATCGTAAGTTAAAATTCTCACTTATTCTTAAGTTGAGAAGTTTTGAGTTTCCTGGAAGTGGTTTCGTGTTTAATGGCAATTTTACTGTAATGTACTTACGTCTATATACAAAAGCATCAGGGGGCCAACATTGTCCGAGTTTAAGGTTACCGGGTTGTACAAGAACGCAGTTTGATCAATATCATGGAGGAGGAGAAAAGAACATACTAAACCATTTTGTACTAGTTTCACTTTGATTTTAACAATAATATTTGTATACATGTTCGATACTCATCATTTTGATTGTGTGGCTATTAGGTATTTTGGATTTGCTAATGGTGGAGCATGAACATACAACTCATAGCTTTTTCACAAATGTTATTATTCTTACTGGCAACTTATAAAAACGTTGGAATATAGACAAAAACTTGTCTGTATTAGAATTGGCCATATTCATTATGCATCTTTGTATGCATCTTTAGGTTGATATTCTCCAACTGAATGAGAAATTTACTTTTGCAGGTGAAGCCATAAAAAGGGTCCAATTATATTTGTGTTGTTTATCCATGGCGCCGATGTGATCAAGGAACTGCACTCTCAAGTAGCAAAAATTGAGCAGAGTGTGACCATAAATGATATCAACATGAGAGTTCGACAATGCTTTTGTGATGATCTTTTATTTTTGCCGAAAGAAAGTGATGTTGAATTACCATCTCGTCTAAGAGTTTAAGCTTTGATAGGAGAGATATCAAATACTAAATATTTGTAGTATTTTTTTTTTTTTTTGAAATAAAACATTCAATACGTAGGGATGAGTAACCTATGAGAAGCTTTTGGAACTTGTTCTAATTAAATAAATTTTGCATCCACCATAAACCTTTCTTTTCATGAAATTTCCTTTTCATTTTGTGCACACAGCTAATGCGTCCAATCTGCGAGTGCTACAGAAAATGATTCCGATTGTTTTCTTGTCTTTGAGAATGCATGGGGTGTACATTACTTGAGCAGTGAACATCAATTATTAATTTGCCACTGGTGGGCATTAAATGGTCATTTTTCCATTCCTAGGTTATCCAATAAATTGCCTCTTGACATATTTTCCTATAACTCAGTCTGCATTTATACCATCTGCAGTGATCCCAAATAAACCAAATTTTGAAAGTTAGGTAGAGAAGAATTGGTAACACAATAATGGAGCCAAATCTAAGTATTTACTGAAATTTTCCATCAATAAATTATTCAGTCTCGTCTTAAGTAAACCCTATTTAACACGAACCTACCATCAACACTTTGGTCTATTGATTAGGCTCACTAATCTCATTTTGAATGCCTAAGTTCGAACTTTATTGAGTATGTAGGGTTTGTCAATTATTTTGGCGAATTATTGTTTGATGGTGGCCGGCCCATAATGCCTTCGGTGAGAAGTATGACTTTATTTATTAGTGTGTTGGTGGGGTTGCGGTAATCAAGTTGGGCTAAAGTCTCAACGAGTTTTGGCAAAAGGAACATTCTATGACAACTAGATTCCCTTAGTTGGGAAAGTCACATTGAGTCTCCTGACCTGATTCTTTACTTATCAACCCAAAAAACAAAGAAGAGGACCTTTTAAAGAAGTTAAAAAAAAATAAAAATTTAGATCCCCCAATTCAACATAAATCTTGGAACTTTGCACTAAAAAAGATCATCTTAGCAAAATTCTCTCGACTCTTCTCCACAAGATGTACATCTTATTATTCCATATGGGAGCAATAATTTCTAGTCTAATGTTATTGTTCTTGCTAATCTTCAATCTGTGTAGAAAATTTCCTCACAACCCAAAGGATGTTAATGTCTCTTCTCCCCCACAGCCATTAGGTGCTTGGCCTATTATAGGTCACCTTCATCTTCTAAGTGGCCAGCACCACATAGCTTTACACACTAGGCACACTTGCCGATAAATATGGCCCAATTTTCGCCCTCCTGCTTGGCATGCAACGTGCGGAGATGGTGAGCGGCCGCGAAGCCGTCATGGAATGCTTCACCACGAACAACACACATTGTTTGCTAAGAGGCCGACATCTAGTGTGGGGGAGCACCTTATTTGTGATTATATTGCCGCATTTGGCTTAATTGATGAAATGAGAAAGCTTATTTCATTGGAAGTAATCAAGAATCTTGTGTCTGAGATCAACACAAGCATCAAAAGATTGCATTGCGCCATGAAGAGGGTGAGGCCATCCAAAGTGGCGATGGGTCGTTGGGTCGAAGAAATGACTTTAAACATAGTTGTTAAGATGATTGTTGGGAATAGAGATGAAGATGGAGCTGAAGTAAAGGAGTTTGAAAGGTTCGTAAAAGTTATCAGAGAGATTACATACTTATCGGTGCAGTTTGTCGTGTCTGATGTTATTCCAGTATCGGTTTTGAGATGGATGGACCTTGAAGGGCACATCAAGGGCAAGGAACGCGCGTCTAAGGAACTGGATGGGATAATCGAGACGTGGATCGACGATCCCACGATTAAGAGAAGGCTCGTGGAAGGTGAAGAGGCAGAGGATCATTAGGGCCTCATAGATGTGATACTCTCCAGAATTCATGATGGCAAGTTGATGAATGTACCAAGGCTAATTATTATCAAAACCTTAGTGGTGGTAAGCAACCATTCATTCACTTCATTTTCTTGGCATTGCTATTATATATGTATTAATTACCAAACCACCTCAGCTGGTTTAACCTACTTACAAAAACACCCTCTATCTTTTACAAAAATCACCCCTCGATGTTTGCGTGCAGAATGTGATTCTAGGCTGCTTTGACTCAACATGGCTGAGCCTCAACAGGTTGTTATCAGCAGTGGCAACCCATAAACAAGTAATGAAATGTGGCCAAGGGATAGACACTAAAATAGGCAACAATCTGACCTGAAAAACTTGGACTACCTCCAGGCCATTATCAAAGAAACTCTCGGTCTATATCCACCGCCACCGTTGTCCGTACTGCACGACGCAGCACAAGACTGCTGCCTCGGCGGCTACCCCATTCCGAAGGGCACATAGCTGTTTGTTAACCTGTGGAAGCTCCATCGGGACCCATGATACATGAGCTACCTCATTCCAAAAATTCTGGCTCCGTCGTTAGTCGTAGCTGACCTATAGATACATGAGCTACTTATATATCTGCAGATGACTACCGAAAAATATAAAGCTGCAATGGAAGATTATATCAACATAAACAAGGTTTTTCCACGAAAATATGAAATAAAGCAAGCTGATCACAGATATATATAAGAAGATTTATTTGCTCATACTAAACTGCTTTTATCCCCATAATTACAAGCTAGCCCGTGAAGCACTTGTCTTTTATTTCAAAGCTCAAAATAGCTTAGGCGTTATGTACAACTTAAATTTGCCTATACTACATTATCTGCAATTACAGGAATTTAAAAGGAACATCTTATAGATGGACTAATAAAGTACTAATCTTCGTCTAAGGTTGAACGAGCATGATCAACAAGGGGGCTATAAAGACGGCATGATGAAAAATCACACCCCTTGGTGGAAAGGCCTGCGGCGTCATGAGCAACGCTAACTAGCCGACCCTCATTAGAGTAAACCATACTCTTTGGTAGTTCTTTGATATACGACTTGATTTTTGCAGACAATGCTATCTCTCTGTACTTTTCAGGAGAGCGAGGAGCTCGACATCTTCAATGGCTGATTCCATAAGGAGCTCTGAAGGAGTTCTACCTTCGTTGTCAACAGCTTCAGAATCGGCACCCCTGTGTAAAGTTTGACAATTAGAGGCTTAGAGGAGAAACTAAATAATAAAATGAGATGAATTGTCTTAGCCATGGATAATAGAGGTATATCTCCAGACTGAATTCATTAAATACAAGATACCATAGGGTAGGACCATTAGTTTCATGACTGATTAAGGAACCTGCCTTTATATAATTACAGGATCCTGATCCTACACGGGCTCTTGATTGGAGCAGAAAAAGAAAACAAAGCAGGGGTACTTTATCATTTGTAAAACCATTCTAATAAAAGCATCTTGAAAGCCGTGTTGCTAATTTCTTTTGAAGCAGATGGCCTAGCATAAATTTGAGTCTCTTGTGAAAGAAGAGACCACTGAAACATTCACCTTGAAAAAAAAAAATTCTTCAAATAAAATGCTTATTAAACTTTAAAGTTAAAATTCTTCTAACACTACTAACAAGTATATAACTCGTTCTAGTGACATTTAGTCGTGAGCACCGGCTATAGAGATATGACTGATCCAGCTTGAATACTTATAACTACTTACGTGTGTTTTATAATCTAGTTATCTATGAAGGATAAGCATGCCATTGATCATGAATTACTCTTAAGAGTTCCTCTCTAAATCTGAAGCATAAGCAGGCAGAAGCCATTAGATATTTGAAACATGGATGTCAAATAAAATTTCCGAAACTCCAAATACCATATGCTATTGAATACATGTGTTCAAAACCAGTTTTGATGGTCATTCAGATTCTGAAAACATTGACTACATAAATTTAGCAAAATAATCTGAGAAGCGAACTTCTTTTTTCATGAAATGCTGGATACAGCACAATGTTGATGAAAAGGAAACAGAGAAGGATACAGGCAGCAAGTTTGAAGGCAAAGCATTACCTCATGAGCAACAGTTTTGCAATTCCACATCTTCCCCTCATAATGCAATGATGGAGTGGTGTTTGACCCTTTGAATCACAGGCGTTAATATCTGCCCCATGTTGCAGGAGAAGCTCTACCATGCCAATATCAGCAGTTTGACAGGAAACGTGAAGCAACGAACAACCATCAAAAAGCTCATCAACGACAGTGCTCTCGTTTCCTGCCAAGGATTGTGAGGTAATATCATCAGAATCTGCTCGGTCATGCAATCTCATTACGTTGGCTAATGTGAAAGATGTAGGTTTTGCTCGACCACGAATTGCGTTGACATCCGCTTCCCATGTGACAATGAGGCGGTACACTTGTTTCCTGTCGTTCATACGGACACTTTCCCACAGTTGTTCGGCAACTGAAAGAAGATGCTGACTATCTGTTGGTTTGTAGACGAAACGTTTTTCTATATACTGCAATCAGAAAGCACCAAGTTTAGGGTACATTTGACAGAAGCTAAATAACATATAATTTTTGACATGAAAATGTAATGGACCTACTATATTAACACTGCAGTAAATAACCTTCATTTACGTGTATGAGTACACGAAATACTTTTGGGTGGTCAGGGACCACAAGGTAGCTAACTAGTAAAAGGACGACTTCATCATATGCCTGATTGGATCTCTAAGCACCTAAAGAACCTTCATAAGGTACACTCAAATATTAACGAGGCAAGAACAAAAGATCATGCTTTCGATTCTTTGTTGAGATTGAAAAAGACAGTCGCTTCTTTTAAAACCCTTAGTTTTACAAAACTTAGACATAACCCCAAGGGTAACTTTGTCAATCTAACCTTACCCAAAAAAACTTTGTCAATCTATATTTGTTGAAAAGTTGCCAATTGGCAAAATTGGATTTTCATTGAATTTTTTCGCTGATGTCAGCTTCTCCCATTGATCAAATTAATGGTTGGTGAAAACTGTAGAGCGGCAACAAACCTTTGGGGTAAGTAATTTCCAGGACCACAGGGAGTTTTGAGTAATTGAAGCAAACCTCAAGGGTGTCTCGGTAGTTGTCCCTTGAAATAAAGTTCTTTCAAAGTGGGGCCTTCCAGTTCCACAAGTGAGAACAAAAGCAGATATAAGTCACATCATAAAATATCTTATGCAAATACACTTAGTTTAATTTTTGGTCCACGTATGCGCGCGCAGATTAATACTTCAGTTAATACATGAATACTTGGTGTGAAAAGAGAAGAAAAAAAGAATTTATGATGAAGAACGTTCTCTTAGTTTCTGTATGTATTAACAAAGACCTAATCCTATTATATAGAGATTAGCAAGACTCCCGTACATGGAAGGAACAAAATCTTTCCTAATATAAGAAACATAATTAAAGGAATTGATTTACCCTAGATATATTCTAACACTCCCCCTCAAGCTGGAGCATATATATCAATCATGCCCAGCTTGTTACAAAGAGTTTTAAATTTATTTCCCCCCAAGGCTTTAGTAAATACATCGGCAATCTGTTCTGACGACGGAATGAATGGAGTACTGATGATGTGGCTCATCACGGCATTTCGAATGAAATGGCAGTCGACCTCAATATGCTTCGTTCTTTCATGAAAGACTGGGTTGTTGGCAATGTGAATGGCTGCCTGATTGTCATAGTGCATGGGTAAAGGTTCATCGTAATTGAACCCCAATTCTCCTAGCAAGCTTTTGAGCCACAACATTTCACTCGTGGTATGTGCCATAGCCCGATATTCAGCTTCTGCACTAGACCGAGCCACTGTTGTCTGCTTCTTACTACGCCAAGTCACCAGATTTCCTCCAACATACGTGCAGTAGCCAGAAGTAGATCTTCTATCTCTCTTAGACCCAGCATAATCTGCATCTGAATATGCCTCGATCTTCAAATGTCCATGTTTCTTGAAGAGTAAACCCTTACCAGGAGAGGATTTTACGTACTTTAAAATCCTCATGGCAGCATCTAAATGAACAGGTCGGGGTTTGTCCATAAATTGGCTAATTACTCCAACTGCAAAGGATATGTCAGGTCTAGTTACAGTCAGATATATCAGCTTTCCCACTAGTCTTCTGTACTTTGCTTTGTCTTCTAAGCATGTATCATCATCATTCCAGAAATCCGGATTTAGGTCTATAGGAGTGTCAACTGGTTTGGTCCCAAGCAGGCCAGTTTCCTGTAGTAAGTCAAGAGCATACTTCCTCTGAGACAATGAAATTCCATGCCTACTACGAGCGATCTCAATGCCTAGAAAGTACCGAGGAGGACCCAAGTCTTTTGTAACAAATTGTTGTTTTAAGTACTCATTAATGACCTCTATTCCTTCGACATCGCTGCCAGACACCAAGATATCATCAACATACACAATTAGAATGACAACACCGGATGGTCTGCGTCTCACAAATACAGAGTGATCTGCCTGACACCTGTGGAACCCAAAATCACTTATAACCCGGCTGAACTTGTCAAACTAGGCACGAGGACTCTGTTTCAGTCCATAAATTGCCTTCTTTAGCCGGCATACCATAGCTTTCCTCTCCCCCTGAGCAACATACCATGGAGGTTGCTCCATAAAGACCGTTTCTTGCAAGTCACCATAGAGGAAGGCATTTTTGATGTCCATCTGAAACATAGGCCAATCCTGATTAATAGCCAATGAAAACAGCACTCGAATAGAGTTAAGGCGAGCAACGGGGGAAAATGTCTCAAGTTAGTCCACGCCATAAGTCTGGGTGAAGCCTTTAGCAACCAAGCGGGCCTTGTATCGGTCGATGGTGCCATTAGCATGGTACTTAAGGGTGAATACCCATCGACAACCAACCACATCAGCATCAGAGGGAGGAGGGACAAGGTCCCAAGTCCCCTGATCAATAAGGGCAGACATCTCCTCGTCCATTGCATGTTTCCATTTAGGATGTTGAAGTGCCTCATGGTGAGTAGAAGGGATTGGTTCTATAGAAAGAGAGAGAGCAAAACTACGATACGATGGACCAAGGTTATCAAAAGACATATAGTTAGTGAGGGGGTGAGCGGTACAAGAACGTTTACCTTTGCGCAGGGCGATAGGTAAGTCGGAGTCTGAAGAAACAGGTACGGAGGGAGTTTGATCTACAGTAGAGGAAGGTGGATCAATAGTAGCCGGGGCGTAGGGGTCCGCAATGGGCGTCGTCGTGAGTACACCTGCAGTGGAGGAGGAGTAGGAGACAAAGGAGAAGGAATAGGCAAAGGGACCGAGGGAGATGAGGTACCCTCAATAGAGTAATAAGGTGTTGACTCGAAGAATGTGACATCAGCAGAGATATAAGGCCGACGAGATAGGGGATCATAACAGCGGTACCCTTTTTGTGTACGAGAATACCCTAGGAAAAGACACTTAACAGAACGGGGTGAAAATTTGTCAAGACCCGATGAAGAGATGTGGACAAAGCAAACGCACCCAAAAACCCGGGGAGTGACATGAAACAAAGGACGATCAGGATAAAGTGTCGAATGTGGAATACCCCCACGAAGAACACTCGAGGGTAACCGATTGATAAGATACCAGGCTGTAAGTACAACATCTCCCCAAAAGGTTTTAGGAACATTCATCTGAGTCAAAATGGTGCGCGCAACATCTAAGAGATGTCGATGTTTGCGTTCTGCTACACCATTTTGCTGAGACGTGTGGGGACAAGTAGTTTGGTGAATAATTCCATGTTGGTTACAGAAGAGAGACACTTGTTTTTGAACATACTCCAAAGCATTATCAGTACGAAGTATCCGAATAGGAATAGAAAATTGAGTCTTTATTTCATTATAAAAGGATTGGATTACAATAGGGACTTCGGACCGATCTTTTAACAAGTAGACCCAAGTCATTCTAGAGTAATCATCAACAAAACATATAAAATACCGAAACCCCCCAACAGACTCGACTCGACAAGGACCCCAAACATCAGAATGAACTAGTTCAAAAGGAAATGAACGACGCTTTTCGACACGGGGTGGAAAGGAAGCACGGTGATGCTTGCCTAACTCACACGACTCACAATTTAAACTAACAGACTCAATAGGTAACAAGCGTTTTAAGGTAGACAATGGGGGTGACCTAACCGACAATGCCACTGAAAAGGTGTAATGGAGGCAGAGAGAGCTCGAGCATCCACAGGTGTATCCACCATATGTAAGTAGTACAGACCACCACGCTCACGACCGCCACCAATCGTCTTCCCCGTGTGTAGATCCTGAAAAACACAATGGGATGGAAAAAATGTGACTGAGCAATGGTGAGTCTTAGTAAGTTGACTAATAGATAAGAGGCTAATAGGAAAACTTGGAGCAAACAAGACATTTTTTAGAGTGATAGCAGTGGTGGGTGTAACAATACCCGAACCTGTTACAGGAGAGTAGCAGCCATCGGCTAGGCGAACAGGATTTAGAGATGGTGACAAAGATAACGAGGAAAAGTGAGATTTAGTACCAGTGATGTGGGTGGAGGCACCCGAATCTAATAACCAGGACTCACATGGAGACGCCATGAAGGCACCTGTAGAATGGGAAACTGGAGAGGCAGTGGAGGGAGGTGTCTGCATAAGTTTTTCATATTCTTCGCGGCTTATGAGTACCTGATCTGAGGTGGGCTGAGAGGGATGAGTCTCGTGAGGGACAACATTGGCCCACTCCGGCTTACCAAACTTCTGCCAACAGTGATCAGAGGCATGATTTGTACGACCACAATGAGTACAAGGGGAAAATTTTCCACGTCCACCACGACCGCGTCCAGCACTGGAACTGGTACTCCTAGAATTACTTCGGCCACGACCACGAACAGCTGAGGCGGAGGCCTCAACAGAAGAAGTATGTGTGCTTGAGGTCCCCGTAGATACTCGTAAAACCC
>JAOWBU010000804.1:0-25000 GCA_026212405.1 Petrea volubilis
TATGTAATCTACTTTCACTAATAAATAATATTTTTGAGTCCTTTTTTCTGACGCATGTCCGTAGATGGCGAACGGTGCAGGGGTTCCCAAGCCTTCAGTCGTTCCAAGCCATTAGAATCATTTAGAGGTCGCAGGGTTAAGGTGTTTCCCTAATCCCCGCGTACTCGGTGACAGCCAACGACTCTTTCATGCGTGCTTCTTATTAGTGTTCTCCTCATCTTCAGTATTATCCTCACACTCTCGGACAATACCACAGGCCAATTTTTTCACTTCCCATAGAGATGGTCCCTTTTGTCCCTTGACACGTTCTATGCGCTTAATGGTCTTTCTCTTTTAACTTGTGGCAATAGATAACACCAACTCCTTATTTTGAGCGAGTGGCGTCTCTTTCACTATTTCCTAATTTGAATTACCAGTGTTTGTCCCTGATTCTTGAGTCAAATTCGCTGAGTCCTCCATTGTGATCTCCATACTTCACCTCGGTAGCAAGTTCGTGGGACCACCATGGTATGATGGTCCCTCAGGTAGGATCGGGTCTGTTACTATATCACTGCCCCATTGTCCACCAAGTGTTGGGGGGTTGTGTCCCGAAGCTTTGAGAGTTTATATCTTGCCAGTGCTTACCGAGCTCTTATCAAAACCAACTCCAAGCTGGTGGTCTGCGCCATTCGCTTGAGTCTCTGTATTGTGGCCCAATCGCTCTTTCCCCCCTCTAAGGTCCCCCCTGTGACATATTTCCTTGTTCGAACCTCCTTGGCACGGTTCAGGCTTGCCGATGGTAAGAAACCCCAGCTCGATCTCGCATGTAAAATTCTCCCATAGGGGCTTGTCATCTCGTCCAGCTTTCTCGTCTCCCTACCTGGGCATGCTTGGCATGGGTGCCCGGTTCTTCCACAAGTGAAACAGAAACCTGCTAAATGTTCGTATTAGAACTACGCCCACTGATCCCCCAGCGATGGAATGGTAAGAAATCTACATTAGGAAAGAGGTTGATGTAGGTTTATTCATACCTTAATCCGGATCCCAGTCGGGGTCACCTCCGATGCAAGACTACGCCCAACAGACTGCCCAATCTTCACCTTCAAATCTTCCCTATCACAAATTGCCGGGATATTCCCCACGCGAAACCAATAGGGCTAGGAGAATACGTTCAAATTATCAAGGTTTTCAATATGTGCAAAATCCTCAATTATCGCAATTTGGTTCTCATAAAGCCATGGTCACCCATCAAGGATCTTTTGCTGATCTTCCTCATTCTCAAGTTTTACTAGGTACAGATTCTCTCATATATACAAGATCGTATATTTCCCCTAAAATCTCCAAATTCTTTTCCATGAAGCCTTGAATTTCTCTTTTGTATGGATCTTTTGTGTCCACACGGTACATATCAGTGCGATCGAACAGGAGTCTTTCAGTTCTGGGAGTGATCGGGAACATACAATAAGTCTCAACAGCTCTTCCTCCAACAAGACGATGGGTTGTGCCTCCATTCCCCCACCCTACCCTTCTCAATCACGCCACCCAGCTCAAAGGGACTTTCGAGATCTGGTGGCACTCGATGAGAAACTTGGAGAGCACTAGGGTTTAGCTATATTCCAAACACACTTATTAGCTATGGTAATTACCATTATTAATCGAGGTTTTCAAAACAAACTTGTGTAAACTTGGGAAATTGTTTGGTGCACTCAAACTTGGGTTCCATGTAGAAATATCTAGGTTAAACTCAAGTTCAATATCACTCATTTAAAATAATACATAAATTAGTTTAAATTAAGATGTTTAAATAATATTATTCTATTTTATCCATTAAATTAGCATATAATTTGAATTGCCTTTTATGTTATTATAATACATAACTATTAATTTATATTAGTAAAAATAGGTAATTGTAATTTGTGCTACCAATACTATAATATCAATATATATATATATATATATATTAAATTTTCAATACATGTTTACTTTATTTTCAATGGAAATAATAATATTATGTAATACTTGTTATAATTCAGTTAAAAAAAATACTCAATATCTAGATTCTGGAATATAATACTTGTTATATATATATATATATATTGTTGGAATTTATCACACATAAGTGAAATAATTAAGCGAAAAAATTTTTACAATTACATTAATCCAAGGCATAATACAATCAATTTATTAAGAAAAAAAAATGGAGATATTTGTATTTACAAAATCATACCACAATTATTTCTCACATGTACATAATTAATGATGGAATAACAAATATTCATATTTAACACCCAAAGCCAATAACGATCCATCCATTAAACATATTGCAACAATCAATCTCAATTGCATCAACGAATATTGCAATTAAATAAATCATGCATTTAATCAAAACACATGTAGAACATCTAATATATAAAATCAACCACAGAGGAAGATAAAGAATTCTTCAACACGTCCAAAAACTTTTGACCCACAAAAAAAATATTTTGTATACATTGTAATACACAAAAATAAATTCTCATAATTTAGTGAATTTAATATTTCAAAAAAATATATAATATAATAGCAGGGTCAAAAATACGTTTAATGATGATTATTTATGATTGCAATATCATAAAGTTTAGAAAGATATATAATATATCTCACCTGAACCAAAATATATAAATCGGCCTCATTAAGCCGGCACATTTGTCAACTCTCACATTTCTTTTAAACAAATGGGCAGAAAAACATATTTCATTTTTCAACAAGTATGGGCATTAGAACAATCCAATAATCCAACGGTTGGGTTATGCTTTTATACAGGCACACACCCATGTTCAAATCCCAAGTAATGCAAAAACTTGTCTTTGTTGCGCGTGTGCCATTCGCAGCCCTATGCATGTGCATGGCCATACACTGTGTCGTGTGTCAGCCCTTGTGCGCTTGGGTTCGACAGCCCTTTGGCACCTGACGCTAGTGTGTGCGGCTTGACCAACCAAATCGGCGCCGCCTTTTTTTTTAAATAGGGTGTCGTATAAACTACTTTATACAAGCCCATAATCTTTGAACTCGATTTCAAAGAAAATAAATAATTCATCTATAATCTGTTTTGAATACGTAACATGCCATTTGAATTGTGTTGTCAAGATTTATGATACGAAACTAAAATCATGCATCAACAAATAGAAAACAAAATAATTTTTTTATGAAACAAGAGATTGAATTTTCGCAGAAAAACTAATTTTCAAGCCAAAAATTCAAAAATTCATATCTCTTATGTTTTAAATTTGTTTTCAGTGTATGCTATGCCATTTCGAACCTCTTTTCATGCACAACAAGATGACATAAAAATCACATAAGAAATCTAAACAACTAAGTTCATTCTTTTTGGATTAAGAAAATGAATCTTGAACTAAAATATCAAAATTCTCACAAACGGTTCTTCCATTTTTCCCAAATTTTAACCATGCCACTTACACAGTAAAATCTATATATAGTGAAAAATTCATGCTTAAATTCCATACTTTCAAAATTCGTGAATTTAAGTAGTAACAAGAATATCGTGCGATTTAATCAATCAATCAAGCGAATACAAGCCATAAGGGCTTTGATATCACTATTGGAATTTATCACACATAAGCGAATAAATTACGTGGATCAGGTCGGGTACCTGATATGCAGCAAAATTGTCGATCTACGAACCCTGGATCTGACTCCTCTACTAGCCATCTATTGGCCGAATCACGAACATGCCTTGCTTACCCTTGGTGGATTACTACTAGAGTAATTCACACATTTTATACACTTTAAACCTTTAGAGAACTAATGGTGATACTCCAAGAATGAATGCATAGAGAAATATTTTCTAGAGAAAATAGATAGAGTGTAAGGAGAATGAATTCTATGGAATTGGCATCCCGGAGTGGTAGAGTCCCATTCCACTTAGGAATTCTATTCCCACTCAAATTAAAATTGTAGTAATCCACATTGATTATTTTGATCATATCAATGGTGCTAATCCATAAAAAATATGGATGCACTCAAATACTTGGGACTTATCCCAATTTGTCTCATATATAAAGTGAAAAAATGGGTTATGAGCTTGTTTCTGAGTTTTTAAGACCTATGTTTGAGTTCAAGGTATGCTTCTTAAAAGCTCGAGTTTGAATCAAAAAACTTCAAACTTGAACGGAGTCGTCCTTGAGCTAACCTGTTTTACTCACGAACCGATTCAATTCATTTTAATAGTCATATTAAACAGTCAATACAATTCACTTAATTCCGATGTAGAAGTGGTTGTTGCACAATTACTACTCAACCTTCGCTAATTGTCTGTCCTTTATCATACGCACCTATTTGATATGATGGAAATTTTAGCCCACACCTGATTCAACCACACCAAAATGATTATAGATTCAACCATGCTAAAATTAATCACATAACGAATATATTACACTCGACATGTATAATAACACTCGCCGTGTAATTTTATACTCTTTTGGGCGGAGAAAGAATCATAATAGTAGAGGACAACGGTAGCACAACTTATCAGTTACATTTTGTATTCTTTTAGGGCTTGTTATGTTTGCATGTCCTTCAAACTACATTAAGTAATGAAATTTGAATTTTCTTTAGCAAAAATATAATTACATTATCAAGAAAGAGAAAAAGGGTTACATTACACATTTCAATTCGACAAGTGTATTCACCTTGCCAAGAAAGAGCACAAAGAATTGGTAGTTATTTTTCTTTTTTAAGTTCTAATCGTAAGAGTTATAGAAAAAAATGAGAACCAAGAAGATAGTTTCTTTGGGATGTAAATTACTAAACATTGCGCACCTCAAAATGTGTATTATGTCCTTGTCAACAATTCAAATTTTTTGTAACATAATTAATTATTTGTACAATACTTTTTAGGGTTATACAAATATGTATCCTTGAATTATACCCTATATTGCATTTATCCTCATATAAAATGTCAAGGGCTGATTTACTACATTTTTTTTTACTATTATAAGGGATAATTTCTTACATTTTGTAGTCCATAAGGATAATGCCATGTAAGACATAGTTCACGGGGGCAAAGTGTAACTAACCCTAATTTTTGTTACGAACGCCAATCCAAATCAATAAGGCTTTAAATGAAAAATCAAAAATCTGATTACCATTTCCATTAATATTCATTTATTGGGTATATTATCTGTATCGCTTAAAGTAGATATCGTCCATATTCGATTACAGGTATCCGAGTTATAAATGAATATGAATATAGTAACTAGATCCATTCCTAAGCATATTCATTGGATATATCCATTTAATTATATTCATTATCCGTATATGATAAATAATATTAAATTATTATTATTATTATTATTATTATTATTATTATTATATACACTAATCTATTTTTACTTAATTGGATACGAATACAACATATCTGCTACATTTAATGTCCATTCACACCTTTACAAATCAAGAACCATTTGAACTGCGGATGAGTATATTTACATACTCACCTCCTTTGTTCACATGGAATCCTATCATGCATTGATCCCTATTTTGTGATATGAGATGTTGCATATTGCATTTAAGAATTTAAGGAGATAATGAAGAAACTATAGATTGTCTTTCAGATCATTGTGTTTTCTGTTTTAGTTACTGAATAAGAAGTAGCTAATCTTGAAAGTGGTGATTGTGGCTAACTGAATGTAGACATTAATGTGCACTGGAAATGTAAAATATATAAACTTCATACACAAAGTCATGGCATATAATAAAAAATATGGATCCATAATCTCTAAAGTGCTCAACCAATTGAAAGTATATTTAACTACTTGAGAAAGTGTGAATATATAAGTCTGTATATACCTCTTACCTTCATAGAAGAGTTGGGAAGAGACTACATAAGCATTGAACAATTATATGAGCTTTTCCACAGTAGAGACAACCCATAATTCTATTGTTCGCTGACAAAACGACTAGTAAGTGAAGGAAACAAGTAAAATGTGAAATCAAGCTCAATATCCATTAGTCAGGAACTCGATGTTACACAAAAATTCCCAATTAAGACGAGTGAAATTGATTATAACTAATTGAGTAGATAAGAACATAAATGAGAACCTATGAATTTAGACCATGTTACAAAATTCTAAATGTCCTTTACTGAGCTAGTTAAGAAACATATCCTTTCTCATATACCACATCCAACTAGATTTTATCATTTATCCAGATAACCTCAACTACAGCATCAATACCATCAAGACGCCGGTCGTGGCACCAAAACTAAATGGAGAAACAACAAAGTTTTTATTTTGATTAGGGAAGAAAGAGAAGCATTATATATATACATATATATATACACACACATATATATATATATACTTTGTAGATATTGGGAAATAGAACAAAATTTAAAGAATTTTGAGCTCTCTTTTTGACATCCTAAAGCCTCAGTTCTCTCACTTCCAACCATTTCCTTACTCTCTAAATCCTGGTCACCTTTTAGGAATTCATTTGCCCAAGTTCTGCATAGGCATTACTTCCAATTGACAACTAGCAGAAATGGTACAATCACTTCTTCATACTTAGTTGTGCTACGAAAATAAATTGTCAAGGTTTACATCCATATACAAACTTACAGAAGTAATATATCATAAAAAGATGCTCATACTTGGATTTTGAACTCACAACAATATTAAATGACAATGGAAGGCTGTTAAGGAAGTGAAGCATGAAAAAAAAATTAAAGATATTCTCATTTAATTTTATTATCAAAGCTTAAAATCAATAAAATTTGCAATAATAAAAACCAATATAATCTCGTCACACATTATTGCTTATCCTATTAGCAATTGAAAACTACATCCTTGTACATAAATTGTATGTCCAGTGCCCTCAGCTATTTGCAGAATCAAATGGAAACTTAAGAGCCATATGCATGATTGTTTTGTCAAAACATGCAATTGAAACAATCTTAACTACGAAAGAAACAAAGAGCCTCATTTGGAGATTAACACTTGACAATTGTAGGTTGAGTTTCTGGGCTATTGATGTTTGAGTTTGAAGGGAGCCCGAAGCTATACAAAACATGCACGATCCACATGAGAGAATGGAACCCTATATTACATTAAATTGGCCAAAATAGATATGTAGGTACCTTATCCAATTGGTGCCATGTGACAAGCCAGACTGACTTCAGGAATGATGCAAAATAAAGACCACAATTGTAAGATAAATCATGCATATCTACATTGAGCACTCAGCATAGCATGGTATAGTGGCCCTCAAATAATTAAAAATATGTAGGTTTATAAGATGTCACACAACATTTGCACAAACCAGCTCCATTTCTTGTCTCTAGAATAATAAATCATCATAAATAATACATCTCTGCACGAATTCCTTCAAATTGTCCGCCTTCACCAGATATTGAATGAACAAAATTTCCTCTTGGGATCTCATGGAATAATGTTCCTTTTTTGTTTATAAGAAGACAATTATTTCCACAAACACTCAAAATCATAGCAGTAAATGAATCTAACCAAAAAATCTAGTGCCAGAGACCAAGTGACATTATGAAATTACATAAATAATTGCACAAATTATAGGCAAGTGTGACTCCAGCAATTCAAAAAAATTGATTCACAAATATTATTTTATACTTTGATTAAATTTTCTAATCAAGATCTTCAAATTCAATATGCATAATCAGTTAGTCAACCAACCAAAAAACACATCTACAAGTTAATCACCTTTTTAGGCACTTCAATGTAAAAGAAAAAAAACTAGACGAAGTATCAGATACACAAAATTGGAGAAATGAAAAGGAACATGCCCCATCTCACTCTCTCTTTCCTCCTCCTCTTCTTCTTTAAGTCTCTTACTTTGATCAGTCTAGTCCCACACTTATCTAATGTGAATCCTATACTTATCTAAGTCCTTGCAAGTGCAGCCACAAAGAATTCACAACTTAGTCTACTTTTGCCTCAATATTTAATTATTACTTGAGATTTCTTGTATCATCTAACTAGGATACACCATCAGGCTAGTTCTTCATCAAAAAGTTAATCATTAACGTCATCAAGAGTCAACTTTCTATAAGTTCAACTACCTTTTGCTAAGCGTTGATGATCCTTTTCATGTAGTAATATAAGTCTCATTTATGATAATGAGAAATAATTTCTAACTATAATGACATTTTCCTTCATTGTGTGTCGGACAGCTACCTTCCTTTTAAATTGTTTGTATTTATGACAACTTACTGAAATTTGAAATTTCTTTTTCATTGCCTACCAAAATACCATTCCTTAAATTAATGGTAAACACCTCAAATGAGAACAAAATAGAGGTTGTAACGTCATAATATTCATTCAACCCCTTCTACACCACCAACTGCACCCACTCCATACCACCAGGCACCATCAAAACCGTCCTATATCATTGTTGCTCTGGCTCCGGCTCCAACTCCGGCACTAACAATGCATACCATAATAGCTACCATGATCTACCATCACTCTTTCATATCAACAAACCAACCACTAGCACAAATTTTCCCATCTCCATTGCCTTTGCCATTACCATCGCCCGAGAAACCATCAAAAATAAAATCCACCCCCAAATCTATGAGAGCACCATGCGGCGAGAATGTAGCATAAACAACATTGATGAAGGCGAGGAAATCTAATTAATGACATAAGATGGAGATGCCAAACAAGATCTATCCATTTTTGTATCCTAAGGTGGTTTACAAGGGATGATAAAAATCCTCTATATTTGTTAATTAAGGATTTATCGTTTGAATTGTTTTGTGGCTATAGAGGTCCTGATAGCTCATTCACTCTTTTTGCCCTTTCCTAGAATGCCATATTATAAATATTTCAGATTTTCTATTTTTCTTCTAGGGACCGACACAACAGATGTTGGGGTAAGAAAAATGGAAGAGAAAGGGTTTATGTTGATATTTGTTTTGAGGATTGTTATTTGGCTTTGTTGTTGTTGTTGGTAGTGGTGGTGGTGGTGGTGGTTGCAATTGTGCTTTTTATTTTTATACATAGTCACTGGGGAGAAAGAAGGGGTGGGAGGAGGGTGCGGTCTCCATTTTGGCTATCGTGGGAATAAATGAGATAATACTTAACCTTGTAGGCTACATATTTGAGATTTATTTACATGCATAAGAAGGCCCTTTATAGAAGTATGAAAAAATTAGTGTTTTGGTGAAAAGAGAATGGAGGTCAAGACAATCAATTCCTTACGGTTGGAATAAAAAAAAAATAACTTGAAGATGGTTGTAACTCTAGTATAGTGAAAATGAAGAAACCATACATCTAAATCCAAGTTAATCTTTGCTACTCAACTTGAGATCGTGCAGTCAAGTCTTCTACATGAGTCCTCATTTTCCTCTAATCTTCTTGCATTACAATGCATATGGGGTATTGGCCTATACTTCCAGATTGCTTCATTATATTTTGATACCAAATTATAATTCAGGTTGGTAATTTAGACTGAATTAGACAATTTTCCAATTTGCTCTTGTTACATTCCTTAGAAACACAATAACAACAATGTTCTTTTGTCTCTTCCAGGAAAATACAACTTCCAATGAGTAATTGTAGCAAATAAGAGATCTGGTCAGCTACATTTTAAATTCTAATGTGAGTTCTCGATTCTTATCATTTCTCAACAGAGAAGTTTAACTTTGCATAACTTTCTATTCTCGTGAAGTGTTGCAGTCATGTGTTAAGATTTATTAAAAAAATTTGTTTTATTGTTGCATTTCCCCTTTATATACATGTCCGGCACTGGTATTGTTGTTTGCCTTGCACTATCGTGTTAAGAAGACGCCCTTTCATATTCCTCCTGAAAGGGGATTAGGGATTTCTCAAGGTTGATTCAAGAATCTCGAAGTAGATTTCTCTTGTAAGTATCAGATGAGCTCAAAGTATAGCAAAAATGTCACATGAGAACCCCAAATGCCCACTATCTAGCTTAAATAGGCCCTTTAGCTTTTAGTGCGGAGGTTGTGTAAAGGAACACTTTCATTCTAGTCCAATAGAGGGTATCAGGTCACTTTGACAACCATCTCAAGGTGTTGAAATAAACTAATTTATCCTCTTTGTCTAATAATATGAGATCGGGAGATCATATAAGGTACTGAAGTTTTTGTCTCCTTTGTCTAGATGCCACAGTCTAGAATCCTCTTTTCATGGACAAACATTTTTAGGAGAATCTTAAGGTTGTGCCACTGCATTGACACATATATAATATATGTCTTGTAGTGTATCCCATAAGTAATAAGTTTATGTCACTGGGAGTTTCTCAAAACCAAAGGGTAAGGCTATAGATACACATATATGTCTTTTGTGTATCCCCAATGGCATTTACCTTCTAACCTCAACTTTTTGTCCCCCAACAACTGAGTTCAGGAAACCAAATTACATCAAGAAATGTAGCACACCCCTTTTTATTTCTCTCTTTAGCTTAATAAACATGGGTGCATAGAAGTACACTGGTGGCAAATAATTCCTATGTTTGGATGGAACTACAAGCATTAATAGCAAGTTACAACATGAATCTGTAGTGTTAGATTAAATCCTCTTCAAATTGCATTCATTTTATAGCAAGACCTCTTGTCAAGGTAGAAAAAGATCTAATCCAAATTATATCAACCTATCCCTCCGCTGTTGTGCTTATGTGTATCCCATATTATAGACGATTAACATAGTGCAGTGGAGAAAAGCGTTATTTTGACTAAACAGAGATATTCAAGGATTTCATCAGTTTCCTCCTAGGACAATCAAGTTTAGCCATTCCTATCAAAAATGAGTTTGGTACTCAAATCTAATTCCTCAAGATTATGAAAACTCTCGTCCTATTCCTAAGTATTCAGATAGAATGATTCGAGAACCTCTCTCTTTTAGCCCTTCCTAATTCCATATCTCTACCAAAAAAACAAAAGTGATAGGCCTTGAGACACAAAGTTCTCTCGTACGTATGATTCAAACAACATGATCCTACAACACAACTTAAAATCAGTGATGATAAATTGAAAGGGAAAAGGAACCTGGGAAAAGCCTACTCTCTTATATCTCAATGTTGAATAGTTCTTATCCTTCCCTGACTGCACAAAGTAGAAAATAGAAGGCCACTTGTTAGCTGAAGGATGGCGAGAATTTTGTTGACTTCCGTTCAAGATATTAGAAAATAAAGATATATGCAAGCAATAAAAACAATACCAATATTTCAAAAGTTTTGGTTAACTATACATCACTTCATAATCCTATAAGTAACACCAAGGATCTTGTTATCTTGAAAAAGACAAAGTCAATATCAATCAGAAATGAAATTAGAGTAATAAAACAACCATGAAGATGAATAGTATGACTCATATCCTTGAGTCTACAAAATAGTTTCTGCTGCTGCAAAGCATCCCAGATACACGATTCACCATCTGCTTACCAATTTCCCCAATCCACCGCCAAGAATAGAACCAAATCCTCCATTACATCATAGTATTTCAAACACCCAACTCACCTTTAAATTCCACATAGAATTTGAGAACCACCACCAGGCCTGGAGGGGTCCCCTGATCTATTTTCTGTAACTCAAGCATTTGATCAAACACCTTGATTGCATCTTTTAATGACGACTCTGCCCTTAAAGATTCTTTGTCCACTAAGATGGGCAAGAAAGACCATAAAAATATTATAAAGTATATAAAAAGAGATGCAAACATTTAGAAAATATTAAATATTCCAATTTACAAAAATAGTTTGTTCATGTTATATTATATACACGAAAGATATATCTTGCACCTTGTTTGAATTTTCTTATTTATTACATTACACATAAATTCTCAAAACCCAGGTAAATACACTTTACGACTTTCAACTGTAAAACATATATATCGTTTATCCCTTTAGATTAATAAATATAACACTTAATGCCCTCAATTTAAAGGTTGGACAATAAATGCTATTAAATCTATGTACCTGTGGTATCTCGCAAAAATTTTCGAATAATTTATACTTTAAAATCATTTTTTAGTTACTTTTTAACTAAAAATTAGTTTGTAATTATAATACAAAAATAATTAATAGATAATTATGATTTGAATATTAAAAATAAAAATAATATGTAATAAACATAAAACACTCTTTATTGTTTAAACAAACACAGGAAAATATATATTTATTATTTGAACTTAGGATTAAGTTATCTTTATTTCAAAGTCTAGACTTTGAAATAAAGATGCATTAATCTGTATAATGTCATTAACTTAGATTTCTATAATTCTATCCTAAAAAAATAAAATAAAATAAAATGATCTGTGTCTGTTATTAAAGTTCACATTTGTATATAAATTTATCACAGTTAAAAACCTGTAGTAACATAACATAGTTCGGCAATAGTCGACAAAAATATATTTATTCTTTCCCAACTTGTGAAATTTTGTTTAGAACAGATAGTTTATAAATTCCATAAGTTCAATTAGCTTTCATCATATTTTATGTATTATTATAGCATTCTATTAGTTTAGTTTCAAATTGAATTACTTAAACTGTTAATTATTTTCCACAAATTCGAATTAAAAAGTACTATTTATATTTAATAAAAAAAATTAAATTGAATCTAAAATGTTAAGTACTAAACTATATTGAGACCTATATAAAATATATATCACTTTAAGGCAGTTTTGTCGATATATTTAAATTAGGGTAAGTATTGCATTTGTTAGTTTATGATTGTAACACAGTTCAATAGGATAGAGTGTATTCATCATTAAATTAAGTAAATTCCCATCTAAAAGTCGTTTGATGTTGTATATGAAACTCGTAAAAGAATGTCATGGAATTAAGTCAAGTCTCATTAGATATGAAGCATGTGTCTTATTTTATGTAACTTTGAGACTATTTCTTTACAATTTATTGACTAACAATTGATTGACACATATACTGGATTATAGATTCAAGTTTAATATAATGATATATTTGCGGTTACTTTAGAAGAAATAAAAAATAGAGGAAAAAAAAGGAAAATATGAGAAAGGGGTGATTCTTTAGAATAACTTGCATGTATAGAATAACCTTGAAATGATATAGTACAGAGTGTAAATTATTAAGGGAGATATGAACATATAGGATGCACAGGGAGCTCGTATTCCCCTCCCTGTTCAAATTTTGTGCTATAAATATTTGTTTATGTTTATAGTTGTTAATTGTTGATTAATTGTGTCTGTTGACATTATGATATAAATAATAACGTATTTGACAACTTTAGTCAAATACATATATATTTTTATCAACATGTTGTTTGTTGAGTTAGAAAAATATTTCATATATGTTCACTACAAAACTTCTCAAACAATTTGATATTGGTACTTTTGGACGACCCACGAGAATCTCTCCTAAGGAGACACATGTCTTGGACTTGATAGCCTCTTTGAGGCTATCTTCCTCCTAAACTATCGCCTCTTCATGGTGGGCTTGATAGCCTCCTCGAGGCTATCTCCCTCCTCGACCTCAATCTCCTCATAGTGGGATTGATGGCCTCCTCGAGGCTCTCTCTCTCTCCTCAACTTTGGTTTCTGCTCAAAGACAAAGTCAACAATCAAGCACCAACTTGTCAGCTGTCGCCATCCTCCATACTCTGGCACTCCAAGTTGTCTCCTCCCATGCGCATACTTACTTTGTACCCTCCAATATAGCCTAAAACCCTCTTTTGGTACCTAGACCCTACTTCCTAAGCGTCTTTATCACCTACTCAGCCCTACTCCCAAAGATTTGGGCTTATTATAAATACCCCCTTGATAGCCATATCGGGGAAGGATTGCATACATGCTTTACCATTACTCTCCTCGAGTTATACGCTGACTTGAGTTTCGGAGGGCCTTCGTCAGAGGCACTTTTAGCTAGGCTCACATGCATTCACCTCTTAACAGGTTGGGGACTCAAACTAGTGGTGGGCGTTCAGGTCGGGTTACCCGATACCCGACCTGACCCGATCGGATTTTACCCGATCGGGTCGGGTATCCGAACTTGTGAAAAATTTCGGGTCTGGTACCCGACGCCCAATTCGGGTACCCGACCCGATTAATGTAATTTAATTAAATTAGTGGAATACATATACATATATACATTGTATAGAATGATAAAAATATTTTATTTTAATTTTGTCTAAATAATTGAGATATTCAATAACACCATATTATTTTATCTAGTCATTAATATTATATCCACTTATGTGGAGCTAAAATATTTAATTGTCTAATTAAGATAAAATACTAGCAATTAAATGTAGATGTATTATTTGGTTGTTGCTATTTAATTTTTTTTCTAAATACGACATACAATTAATATTTCTAAAATTATTCTTACAATATGCCATGCGTTTGTTATTTCATTTAAATTAATAGTAGCAAATTGGTACTATTTATTTTTCTTCCATAGTTTCTAAATTTAAAAATATATTAATATTTCATATAATTATATAAAAATTATCACTCTCTTTTTGCATATTTGAGGGTTCACAAGAACTATAAGCCTATATTTAATTTATTTTATATATTAATTGTGAAAAAAAAGTTATTTTATAAAAAAAAATTCACTGAAAAAAAAACGGGTTTCGGGTACCCGAAAAAGGTTCGGGTTAAATTCGGGTACCTGACCCGATTAACCCGAACCCGACAAAAACCCGACCCGCACCCACCCCTAACACAAACCATCATTCCCACAAGGCTAGATCCTCCTCGATCATTGCGTGGATCGCCATCTTCTCAAAAATAGGTCATTGACCAAGTTTTGACATCATCATTTTGGTGTTCTCATTGAGAGTCCTCTCAACTTGTCAATGAAGGAATGGTGACCACGTCAAGAACCACCTTCAAAACCATCTCCTCCTTGAGGAATCCATGCTCGTATCACGAGGCTATGCTCAATTCCTCCCAAGCAGAGTTCATGCTCAATTTCTCATGCTCCCGTCCTCCATGCTCATATCACGAGGCCATGCTCAATTCCTCCCAAGCGGAGTCCATGCTCAATTTCTAGTGCTTAAGTGCTCCATGCTCATATCACAGAGGCCACGCTCAACTTCTCCCAAGCGGAGTTCATGCTCAATCTCTCATGCTCAAGTTCTCTATACTTAAATCATGGAGGCCATGCTAAAATTCTCCTACTCGAATATTTTGCTCATTTTGAGGTACATGCGAGAGCGTCTTCTCTCGATTTCGTCGTGCCATCTTTGTTGGCCGCTCTCCTCGAGAACATTCTCCTCAAGTTCGCCATGCCACCTATGCTGGCTGCTCTCCTCGAGTTCACCATGCCACCTTTGTTGGCTCCCGCTCCGCGGGATCGGCCCCTTGGCCTTGCTCGGCCTCTTGGCCAACCACCTCAAATAGCACGAGCACTTTCCCACTACTCAATCATAAGCGCTCAAATGATCAAATCCTCCTCAACTACTTATTGGATTGCACGATCTAACAAACCAGGAAGTGGGGGGACTAATGATACGGGTACTTTTGGACAACCCACGAGGACCTCTCCTAAGGAGACACATGTCTTGGACTTGACAGCCTCCTCAAGATTATCTCCCTCCTCAACCTCGGGCCCCTCATTGTGGGGTTGATGGCCTCCTGGAGGCTATCTCCCTCCTCAACTTTAGTTTTTGCTTAAGGACAAAGTCAACAATCGAGCACCGACTTGTTAGCCTGAATCCTCCTGCCATGTGTAGACCTACTCTGCACCCTCCAATATAGCCTGAATCCTCCTTTTGGTACCTAGACCCTACTTCCTAGGCGTCTTTATCACCTACTCAGCCCTACTCCCAAAGATTTGGGCTTACTATAAATACCCCCTTGATAGCTATATCATGGAGAGGATTGCATACATGCTTTACCATTACTCTCCTGAGTGTCCTCTCTCTCCTCGAGTTATACGTTGACTTGAGCTTCGGAGGGCCTTCACTAGAGGCACTTCTGGCTAGGCTCATATGTGTTCACCTCTTGATGGGTTGGGGACTCAAACCATCATTCCCCCTATTTTTGAGAAGATGGCGATCTATGCGATGATCGAAGAGGATTTGGTCTTGTGGGAATGATCATTTAAGTCTCCAACTTGTCAAGAGGTGAACACACGTGAGCCTAGCCGGAAGTATCTCCTGCAAAGGCCCTCCGAAGCTCAAGTCAGTGTATAACTTGAGGAGAGAGAGGATACTCGAGGAGAGTAATGGTAAAGCATGTATGCAATCCTCTCCATGATATGGCTATCAAGGGGGGTATTTATAGTAAGCCCAAATCTTTGGGAGTAGGGCTGAGTAGGTGATAAAGACGCCTAGGAAGTAGGGTCTAGGTACCAAAAGGAGGTTTCAGGCTATATGAGACAACTTGGAGTGCCAGTGTATGGAGGATGGCAATAGCTGACAAGTCAGTGTTTGATTATTAACTTTGTCCTCGAGCAGAAACCGAAGTTGAGGAGGGAGATAGTCTCGAGGAGGCTATCAATCCCACCATGAGGAGACCGTGGTTTGAGGAGGGAGATAGCCTCAATGAGGCTATCAAGTCCAAGACATATCTCTCCTTAGGAGAGGTCCTCGTGGGTTGTCCAAAAGTATCCATATCACAATTGTACTCATTTGAAGTTGTCATATGTAAATAGAAAGCTCGTAAGCTGCAATATATATTGACAAAATAGTCTTTTAGGTCGCGCATACATCAAAAGTATGATTTTGACAAGTATCATATAAAAATAATAATAGTACACACACATATATATATATATTGTGATAGGAATGTGAGATATTTCTTGAGCAATATATGCCAATATGTTCTAAGATAAGACCACACTCCCTGTAATATATATTTTTGTGGGACTACTGTAGAAATGCTTATGTAATAGTACTAACTTTTAACACTATTTATAGGCATTGTTATAAAGATATACAGAACTAAAACTTTTAGCTATCATCTTAAACTTCTTATTTAAGTCAAATAGAAGTATATTTGTGCGATGAAGCGAGTAGTAAACTAATCACAAATAAGATTATGTAGGTAACGCTAGCAACTAATGTACATAGATATGAGTTTGGGCGTGAATTTTGGGTTTTTAGCTACCTTATCAAAACAAATTAGAGTTGTAATATGAAATACCTATTATACTTCATATTTTTGTTCCGAAAACTGATGATGTCACATTACTTTTTTAAGTGAGACAAATACTTAAAAGAAAAGTTTCATACTAAAACTCATATATAATTTTTAGGGAAGTTAGATCCAATCCAGATGGATTAAATATGATAATGTCACAATTTTATCTTTTGGCATCATTGTATTTAGATCCAA
This sequence comes from Petrea volubilis, assembly GCA_026212405.1. Lineage (NCBI taxonomy): Eukaryota > Viridiplantae > Streptophyta > Magnoliopsida > Lamiales > Verbenaceae > Petrea > Petrea volubilis. The sequence goes on from JAOWBU010000804.1 coordinate 17,288, forward strand.
AGACTAATATACTACTTGAACATATGCCCGAGTGTGTAGTATCTCATGTCTCCAATTTTGAATATCTCAAAAGAATAACAAAATAAATAAATAAAACATTCAATCCATTCAAAAGTATTTTATAAGGCGACGTAGCAAGGGTCTTGTGAAGTTTAGTGGTGGCATGCATTTTTTGAGGAAATTGGGAGGCAATTTAAGGTTTATTATGGTGAATTTAGGTATAACTATGGAAGATCAAATATTGTACATTTTTGGTTAAGAGTGCAAACGAGTTGATTCTAGCTGAGTTCAGGCAAAATTTTCGAGCTCGAGCTCGAGCTCGACTAAACTAGGCTCAAATTTTCAAATAATATGAGTAGCGCAAGTTGAACTTGTGCTCAAAAAATTTTATTTAATAAAATAATAAAAAGTCTAACTTATTTTGCCTTTTATTTTTAAAAATTACTATTTATAATTAAAAATATAAAATAAATTAATATAATATAATATCATTATTTATTAATATACATATATATTACTAATATAATAAATATATATTAATAAGATAACATGTATTCATAATATAAAATGTACATTATTAAAAATATAAAAAATATTAAAATAATATTTCGGCTTGCAAGCCTAGATACAGAAAACTCGAGATTGACTCGAGGTCAAGTTCGAGCTCAAAACAACTTGAGCTCGAGCTCAGCTCTCGAAGTTCGTGAGCCAGCTCCACTCGTTTGCACCCCTATTTTTGGTCATAAACAAGATTGTAATGTGACTTTTATGATTGTAAGAAATAGTATATATGAGTTATATTTTTCTTAATTTAAGTATTAGTAATATATAATTTACATTTTTTGTATTCTTGCTTTTGTTTTATGAAAAAATAAAGTCATTATACTGCATAAGCTGTAAAATTCTGTTATTATTGGAGATTATGTGAGAACTAATCCGAAAAGACAAAGTTTTCATCATTGTGAATTCAAGGTGAAATTTATTTAAGCAAATTAATTAACTAGAAGACAACTAAGGTAGTTTCATCTTCACTAGTAAGTTAAATACACTCTAGCACTATAAGCCAGGTCACTATAATAAATTGTCACCTATATATAAACATATATTTATCCTACATCCATTTTATAATATTGGTCATTTAAGGTTATTTTACACGGATTAAAGAGAATTTAATAGGATACTGTTCTTGACAAATTTAACCCTACAAATGTCTTAAATATGTCTTGAAAATATAAATTGTTTAATGATTAGGAGGTTGTATGAGTGGTGTTTATTGCAATGATAAGTTTGAAAAAGATGCATTAAATCTTGTCTTATTTTCATAACATAGCTGATATTTTGAAACAACAATAAGATACAAAAATGACTAATAATATAAAATAGAAGTAGTATATATCATAAATATGAATATGTATACTACACACACAAACACACACACACACACAAATAATGCAGGAACATAAGTTATATATGGTTGCAAGCAATTAAGCAAAGTGTTTGGCAAAATGAAGCAATGTGGGGCAAGATGGAGGGGGTGTTTGCAAAAATTTAATATGAGTGCTTTTTATATTTATTTAATTTTTTTTTCTGCTAACCACTTTAAAAAGTAAGACCTTGTAAAAGTGTATGACATATAGATAATGATTTATTGCAATTACATATGTTGCCTATATATGAATATAATCATAGAAAATTTTAATTACAAAAGTACATGACATATCGATAATGATTTATTGTAATTACATATATATCGCCTATATATGAATATAATCATAGAAATCTTTATCAAACTAAATAATTTAAAGAAATTTCTTTTTAAATTTGCACGAATAAGAAATCTAAAGTGACTATTAAGTCCTCTTACACAATCACTTTAAAATACAGAAAAAAAAGTAAAATAGTAGTCGAAGAAATAGACTGAGGGTTCGAATCTTTTGAGTTTCATGAATGTAAATATTAGTCTTTTTGAACAGCAGTTTATATCCATTTATATCACAATTTATTTATATTTACTAGATGTGATGATTAGTATCGAAGTATATTTAATAAACACTTTCGACTCTAACAATAATTAGTCAAAATAGCATCAAGAATGTTCTATTGAAAATTTAAGTATCAAAAGGCGTATTTCAATATATATATACACATATATATTTTATCACCTTATTACACAAATATGTAACGCCATCTCCACTATTTGTAATCAAATTCTCATTCATCCCCATTTTTTTTGAACCCCGCCTGGCAAATGCCACGCCACCCCCAATCACATGGTGCTGCTATATAATGCAAACCCGCCTTCATAAAATTATTTTCACTGTTAATTTATTGAAAAACAAAAACAAAAAACAGTAGCTTTTATTACTATCTGTCTCACTATACTTAGGTGCCGTGGTACAAAGGGGCCGAGAGGCACCTCTCTATCTCTCTGTATCTCTCTACAAACTGCGGTGTCTCCCAGTCATACTCATACTGAAGAATTTCAATAGACTCAGGTTTGATCCCAGCCACACCCCCCTCTTTGTGTGCCCCATGAGAATTTTTGACGAACCCTAGTTTTAATTCGTCTGTTTGTGCTTTTGTTTGTCAGTTTTTATTTGAGCTTAAGGAATTGTTTTTTTTTCTGAAGAAACACAGAAATTGAATTTGCCATTGTTGCCTCGGGTCACTGACGTGTCGGTTTGAATTTTGAATGCATGTATATGAGTTTTGGGGAACCAATGTGTGTTAGGGATCAGCTAAAAATTCTTTTGGCGTGTGGGTTCCAAAAGTGGAGCAGTTTTTGGGTTGGACTGCTAATGTGTTAAGAATGTTTTGCTTTGTTTCTTCCTTTTTTTTCCCCATAAGATGAATGAGGGCTTGAATGTGATTCTTTATTTTATTATTATTATTTAATTCTATTTTAATTTTTGTGTATACAGGGGCAGTCAAGTGGTTCTGTGGGTGTGAGGTTCAATTGGACTGGAGGTTAGAGTTAGGGTTTGATGTGGAGGAGGGTTGGATGTTGAAACCCTAGAGTTCAGGGGATGGATAAGGAAGAGAACAAAAGTGGTTTGAAGAGAAAGCCTAAACCTATGGAAGCATCAGTTGATTCAGACGATGATGAGCCAATTGGGACACTGTTAAAGCTTAAAGGGAAGAAAAATTCTAAGAGAAGTAAGCTGATTGCAGATGGTGGTGGAAACAAGGTTAAAGGGGTTGAAAAGATGGCTTCTGAGGATGAAGAAATAGGAGGTGGTATGGATGACACATTGGCAAGTTTTAGGAAAAAGTTGAGGGGTCCAAAAAAGGATGGTGGATCTGTATCGGCGACTGGGAAAGACTTGAGCAGCAATGTTGTGGGGCCATCGAGCCAGTCTCTTGATGTGTCTGCGATTGATGGTGAATTGGAGCCAAATTTGATTTCAGAGGTCTCGGAAAGAGGTATTGGGAGCATTGAAGGTGGATCGTCTGGGGATTCAACGGCAATGGAGGGTTTAAAAGTGAAGGCTAAAATGAAAAATAAGAAAGCCAAGGTCAATTCAGATACCAAAATGGTTGGGAACTCTGGATTGGATGATGTTTTCGATTGCAGTAGATCTGGAAATGATGCATTACAGGCCCAGAGAGTTGATGCTGCAGAGTCTGAGGGCGAAGCTTTAGAAGATTCCTTATCTGCATTTTTTCAAAAGGTACAGTCGGGGATGATTTGCAAATTTCGTGGTTCTTCAAGATTGAAGCAGGGAAGGGAAACCCACGTGGCTGATGATGGGTCAAAACGAAATTCAGGTGCCGGCTTGGAGGCTCCTTTTGGGAAAGCTCAGTCTGCTTCAAAGTTGGTCAAGAAATTTGTTGTGCCTGATGACAATGGGCATGCAGCTCCTGGCGAAGGTTCCATAAAATCAACCTTGATTTGTCGGAGTGTTGATGATCATTTACCCGAAGTCTTAAGTTGTACAATGCGGAATCCAGCTGATTCCAGTCAAGGGCTTTCTTCAAGTCCACTGTATTCCAATCAGAGATCCAACGATTGCATGGATGATGCATCTAGAAAAGCAATCTCACAGAATTTGGCTTTCATTTCCTCAGTCCAAAGTTCTCCTTCCAGTTTGAGGGCATGCTCTGGTAAGATTGCTGGACTTGAAGATGGTAAAATTAACTCTGAAGCCTTTGCGAACCAATCAGGTTCCCAAAATGAGCCCCCTGATTCAAACAATATCCTTGATGGAAATGCTGTGGTGCTTTGTTGTGTGGAAGCAAAGGATTTGGGGCTCTCAACATCTTCATGTGAAGGCACAGCAAAAATTAATGATGATGTGAAGCTCCAGTCATCAACATTTGTATTTAATAATCTGCAGAAGGAACATCGAACTGAAGATCATGATGGCCCAGTTACAGTCCAAGGTAAATGCTGTGAAGAGACGGATCTTGCACCACAAGAGGCTGACGATCAAGTATCTGAGTGTAGATCATCTCCATTTTCAGCTAGTGAAAACCTCAAAGATGCCCCCTTCCGGAAGCATGAGTCGGAGAAAGTCATTGAATCGGAGCATGTTTTTGAACCTTCTGCCGTACTACCTGAAGGTGCATGCCCTCCGAACTGTGACAGCCCTTCTGAGGATGAAGAGGTTGATGGGACCTCATACTCATCCAGTATGATGGATCATCAAGGAAGCCATGCAGAATATAGAGGAGCTCTAGCTGATCCTGGAAACAAAGAAATTAATCAATCAGTTGGCCAGCGGGCTGCGCGGAAAGCCAAAAGGCATAGGCATGGGGACATGGCATATGAGGGGGATGTTGACTGGGAAGTCTTGATGCAGGGTCAAGAATTTTTTGTGAGCCATCAGAGTGGGGATAAAACAAGAGAAAAACTCAATTCGTCTTCTGCTGTTGTGGATGCAGAAAGTGGAAAAGCTGCAGCTGTAGCAGCTGGGCTGAAAGCTCGTGCAGTTGGTACCCTTGAGAAACTCAAGTTTAAGGATGTGTTGAAGCGCAAAGGTGGACTTCAAGAATATCTGGAGTGCAGGTCAGTGCCCATTGTAGTTAGGGAACCTACTTTTCCTGAATGCTATCATCATTCTTTGTATTGTCTTCGCGAATGGGTGCTTTAATCATTGTTAGTTAGTTTGTACGTTAGTCAATTTTTATTTGATTGCGCAAACTTATAAGTGCCGATATAGTATGCTGTCATTTTTCCCAGTCTTTATGTTTTGCATTACTCAAAATTTTTTTTTTGCACTATTTGCTATTACTTTTAGGAGTTTACCACCTCATTAGCGCAGAATCTAATAACCTTATTCAAATACACGTTGGTGCAAGAAAAAGTTAGTACTTTTTAGAGTTATTTTATCTAGTATTATTATTATAATATCGTGGCCCATATTCTGACTTAGTTCTCTTGCATGTGTGACAAAATTTGATATCTGCCTACGTTGTCTACTGAGATGAGGCACTCCCAACTTCTCACTGGGATATGGCTCCTACAAGTGTTCTTGAGACATACATATTTGCTGCTTTTCCTGACATTCTTTTGCAGTTTTCGGTTTTGGAGGCCAATCTGTTAACTCTTTTTCCTATTTGACTGGTAATTGTAAGTATGACTTGTTGGACCCGAAATAAATGCTTAACAGGTATTATTACTAAGAGATTGGCTGTCCAATTGTTGTACCTGTTGTGCCAGACTGATGATAAGATACATCACATTTTTGAATAGTTTCTTTAATTGTTTCTGCGAACTTTGTGGGACTTAATTGTTTGATGCTTTGCAGGAACCATATTTTGAGTGTTTGGAACAAAGATGTCAGCCGCATATTGCCGCTAGCAGACTTTGGAGTATCTGATGCTCCTTTGGTGGGTGAAAGCCCACGTGCTTCTCTAATTAGAGATATCTTTACCTTCCTCAATCAATATGTAAGTTTTACGATTCCATTAAATTTAGGGTGAATTACAATTTGCTACCCTCAACTATACTTGAAATAACACTTTGAACCCCCCTCAACCATGAATAAGGCAGTTAATGTTATTAAACTACTGTCAAGGATTAAAAGAGTTGCATCCTTTAACTTTGGGAGAAATGACATGAAGCCAACCTAGTGATTGAGATTAACATTTAACATGTTTATCATAAGTTAGATGCCAGCATTCCTTAATTAATAGAACGAAATTCTCATTTGTAATTTACGTAAGACTAGATGAATGAACAAATAAAAAAGGAAAGTAAAAGATAAACATGCCGGTCATGTTAAGGGCTTAAGAGCGTTCTGTGGCTCTCTGTGTATGTGCGCGCGCATTTCTTATATAAACTTAGTTTCTACTACTATTCCTTAAGCATAGGGATCATGAATGATGAAACCAAAATATATGAATCAAAATTTCATTTATTATTGTACTAAAGCTAATATCAGAATAAGAGAAAAGTGAAGAGAGAAGTCGTGGTCATTGTTCTTGTTTGAAGCTTCCGTTATGTTTTTCCCTCTTCATAAAGAGGTTTAAGATAATAACTTAGTCATTCAGTGCGAGAAACTACAGGGACAGATTTAGATGTAACTCTCCCTTAAATTTTTACTTAATATAGTTTCTGATTTGGTTTATGATGCTCTTATTTCTTATCTCTTAATGAATTTTTTGCTTCCCTCAGTTTTATTGTTCCTCTATATACATTACAGAGGTACAAAGTATCTTACTCTGTTTATCTTTTCTGATATGGATAAATGTGTTTGTACAGGGTTATATAAACTTTGGAGTGCCTTCTGAAAAGGAAAAAGTGGAGAACTGCATGAAGCATGACCTGAAACTACTGACAGAGGAGAAGTTTGGAGGAAATTCTGGGCTTCCTGTTGGTGATACAGAGGATGGAGTTTCCTTTATTGTTGGGAAAGAAAAAACTTCGGAGACTTGTGTCAAGGGGGAGAATGATGATACGTTTGCTGATGGAAACCTGACAGGAAAAGTCCTGACAGAACCTAGGTCTGTCAATCCTGAGACCTTAGGATCATCTGCTGCTAGTGTCCCTGCAGGATGCCTCTCTGATGATGGTCAAGGAATCAATTCTCTCAATCCTTTGCCTCTTAAAGAAGCTGAGGATTCAGATAATTTGGGTTCGTCTCTGTCTTTTAATGTCGAGAATGGAAAAACAGATCCTGCTGTCCATCCGGATTTACTTCATCCTGGTGAAGCAGTGTGTGGCATACCCTTGAAAATCTCCAAAGATGTCTCTTCGACCTTGCCAGATTCTGGGAATTGTGCACATAGTCATACACAGTATGATTCAGGACCAGAAAAGAATATAATAGTTATAGGAGCTGGTCCTGCTGGCTTAACTGCAGCTCGCCACTTGCAGCGGCAAGGTTTCTTTGTTACAGTGCTCGAGGCTAGGAGCAGAATAGGGGGTCGTGTTTTTACAGACCGTTCATCTTTAAGTGTGCCTGTAGATCTTGGAGCTAGCATCATTACTGGTGTGGAGGCAGATGTGGCTACTGAAAGAAGACCTGATCCTTCTTCTTTGATTTGTGCTCAGCTTGGACTCGAGTTAACCGTATTGAACAGTGATTGTCCTCTATATGATACTGTGACTGGTCAGAAAGTCCCTGCAGATCTGGATGAGGCTTTGGAAGCAGAATATAACAGCCTACTTGATGACATGGAACGGCTGGTTGCTGAGAAGGGGGAACGTGCCATGAAAATGTCTCTTGAAGAAGGTTTAGAATATGAGCTCAAGAGACGTCGTATGGT
>JAOWBU010000805.1:0-25000 GCA_026212405.1 Petrea volubilis
ACGGTTCGGTAGATTGATTATGTCTCCAAAAGTATTTTTGGAATGTCTGTTTTTAGTATCCTCCATGAGCTATGCGAGCACAGTCTCTATGTTTGATTGATTTCTTAAAACTTTCAGAGTTTCCTTGGTTTTCAATTTGCTTGTGCTTAAGGAAATAGTACGATGGCTCAATCATAAGTAAGGAAATGGTGAGGAGAACGAATGAAGGAATACGAGCTGTGCGAACATGGTCTCTGTGTTTGATTGATTTCTTAAAACTTTCAGAGTTTTCTTGTACTTTTCAATGTGCTTACGCTTAAGGAAATAGCGGGATGACTCAATCATAAGTAAGGAAATGACGAGGAGAATGAATGAAGGAATCTAGATGCTCCTATAACCATTCTCTAGCTTCGTGTGTACTTAGATGCTAAATAGTTCAGCCCGCTGGCCAATGTGATGTCGACAACGATCTCTAAACTAAATAAGTTCAGGGATCTAACATACTCAGTTGTAAATTTTTAAAAGAATTTAGAGAAAAATACTTAAAACCTTATAACCTTAATTCTATATTTCGAAAGCCAATGAAATTGATGGATAAACAATTATGATAATTTTATATATTATTAGAGACATGCACATTAGTTGCATGTGTTTTTATTAATTGTATACATTTTTAGTTGTGTAATTAATAGATGTACAAATTATTTTAGATGTTTTATTAATTTTGTTTTTCGTGATTTTAGTATGAAAAGTTTCATTACAAAAAATTAAAAATTTTTAACACAAAATTTTTCTATTGCAAATAATTAATCATTTTGACGCAAAACATTCTGTTGGAAATTTTGTTGGAAACATCGCAAATGCCACTGAAAATGTCCTCCGTCCAACACATGGAACAAGCAACTATACTGCTATTTCACCTTCTGATTTTGCACTTAATAAAATAATTGTAGCTAGATATGTTAAGCTCTTCACATAGCTAATGGATTGAAATAAGAAATGACCATAAAATATAAGTAAGTTCAAACCTGAAAGGTTTGCAAATAGAGTCTCCATAGTTGTGATTACTAGTGTTGGATGGTTTGGGAGACTGATTATTTCTCTAAAAATATTTTTGGACTATATGTTTATTCGTATCCTCCTTCAGCTTGGCGAACTAGGTCTCTATATTTGATTGATCCCTTAAAACTTCTAGAGTTTCTTTGGTCTTTTTAATGTGCTTGCGCTCAAGGAAATAATGGATGGCTCAATCATAAGGAAGGGAATGACGAGGAGAATGAATAAAGGAATCCAGATGCCCCAATAACTATTATCTAGCCCCATGTGTACTTAGATACTAAATAGTTCAGTCTGCTAGCGAATGTGATGGCGACAACGATCTCTAAACTAAATAAGTCCAAGGAACTAGCATACTCGGTTGTAAATTTTTAAAAGTATTCAGAAAAGAATACTTAAAACTTTATAACCTTAATTCCATATTTTGAAAGCGAGTGAAATTGATGGATTAACAATTATGATAGTTTTATATATTATTAGAGATATTTACGTTGGTTGCAAGTGTTTTTATCAATTTTATACGTTTGAAGTTGTGTAATTATTAGATGTATAAATTATTTCAGATGTTTTATTAAATTTTGTTCGTGATTTTAATATGAAAAGTTTCATTACAAAAAATTAAACATTTTTAACACAAAATTTTTCTATTGCAAATAATTAAGCATTTCAACGCAAAACATTCCGTTGGAAATTTAAAATGAAAACATCGTAAATGCCGTTGAAATGTCATCCTTCGCCCAACATGTGGAACAAGCAACCATCTAACTACTTTAGCTGCTGATTTTCCACTTAATAAAATAATTGTAGTTGGCTACATACGTTTTGCTCTTCACGTAACTAATAGATTGAAATAGGAATGGACCATAAAATATAAGTAAATTCAAGCCTGAAAGGTTTCCAAATAGAGTGTCCATGGTTGTGATAACTAGTGTAGGATGGTTTGTGAGACTGATTATTTCTCTACAAATATTTTTGGAATGTCTGTTCTTCGTATCCTCAATGAGCTGTGCGAACTCTATCTCTATGTCTGATTGATACATTAAAACTTTCAGAGTTTCTTTGGTCTTTTCAAGTACTTGCTCTCAAGGAAATAGTGGGATGGAATCCTAAGGAAGGAAATGACGAGGAGAACGAATCTGGATGCTCCTATAACCATTTTCCAGCCCTATGTTTACTTAGATGCTAAATAGTTCAGCCACTACAGGAAAAAAACCATTTTCCCGCAGAATTCCTGAGGAAATTTGAATTTCTGGCAGAAATTGTTCCGCCAGAAAAAATGCCCCCTAAGGGCGGAATTCCCTCGGAAAGCAATTCGGCAAAATATACCGTCAGAATCTTATCCGGCGAAAATTACGGGGGAATAATCCCCTAGATTTTCACCAGACGGCAGCCTCCACTGTTGTTGCCGCCGCTGGACTTGCCACTGCGCCGCCGCACCGACACTAACTCCCACCACTGGAATAGTATCCAAAAGTATTCAAATATTTACAACTGCGAGGATTTGAACTCGTGACCTCGAGGTTGAATAACAAACACTCCACCACCAGACTATTCATTGAAGTTGTGATAAGTTTTGTTTTGTTTTATACTTTTTATATATTTGTTTCATTATTCTTATTTTAATTAATATATAAATATATGTATAACTATATATATATTATAAATAATTAAATGTAGTATAAATAGCAATAGTTAAAAGATAGCATTGATACTATATAAAAATATGTATTATATATACTATATAAACATATATATATATACCATATAAACATATGTATACCTATAAATATATTATAAATAATTAAAGATAGTATAAATAATAATAGTTAAAAGATAGCATTGATACTATATAAAAATACATATTATATATACTATATAAGCATATATATATATATACACACCATATAAACATATGTATACCTATAAATATATAATAAATAATTAAAGATAGTATAAATAATAACAGTTAAAAGATAGCATTGATACTATATAAAAATATGTATTATATATACTATGTAAACATATATATACTATATAAACATTTATATACCATATAAATATATGTATACCTATACATGTGTTATAATAACCCACGTGATATTCTATCTAATTAAAAGATAGGATATTATAAATTAAATATATATACTATTAACAAATTAAATGGGGTTCAACCTTTGACCAATAATTTTTTGTATGAAAGCTCCATTCTCACTATTTCATTAATAGATTAATAGTATATTTTTATTAGACAGATAAACGTTGAATTAAAACACTTTTAAATAGTTATGTCTTTTAAACATATGTACTTTGTAGTAGTAGTAGTAGTAGTAACAACAACAACAACAACAACAACAACAACAATAATAATAATAATAATAATAATAATAATAATATTTGTATGTGAATAAATAAATTCATATTAATTGTACACATAATTGTACACATGTACACATATAGAATTAGCCAAAAAAGAATTTTCAAAAAATAAAAGCATTTCAAATGGGGTTCAACCTTGGACCAATAAATTAAATATATATACACACACACACACTCACACACACACACAATGTATCAAGTAAGACCCCCTTTTATTTTATAATTTTCATAAATTTCATAAATATATTATAAATAATTAAAATATAATATAAATAATAACAACTAGGCCATTTTTGTTTTCTTGGATCGTATTAAGATATATGGGGTAGCTATTGGTGTTTTGGCATTTAAGGAATAAGTGTATTCATTTTTGTTTTGTGATAATATGTTATATTCCCAATATTTGTTTTTATTGTTGTACGTTTTTGACTTTTAGTACTGCTATGTTTGTAAAGGTTAAATTACAAAATTGTCCTTGAATATATCCAATTAAATATTTGTATTTAGGTTTATGGTCTACAGTTGGAAAGTTTTAGCCGAGCAAGCCGAAAAGGCCTTTATTCCAATTTAGATATTATTTGAGAAAAATAGAAAAAAATGAAAAGAAGTCATCTTCGTTTTATTTAGTGATAAATAACCTAAAATGAAAATAAAAACAAAATGGATGAGAGGTGAATTCTTCAGTTTTCGTGCATAATTGTAAAGGAAAGCATATTTGATTCCTGCTCCTTTTATTTGAAGCTGATTAAGTTCAAGAAAAATAAATAATCTTATGAAAAACCTGAGAGCCTTTTGGCATGACAGCCACATAACTCAAGAACCTTGTTCGGTTAATAATGCCAACCATCTACTACAATAATTACAATCATCCCGTTTCTAGCAAAATATACTATCAAAAGATCAATCCCACATATGTAGTCAACGATGTTGGTGAGATTTCAAGGGCACAAAAAACCAACTAGTGTTTCACAATGTTTAATATGTACATTACTAATTACCAAGACCAAAAGTTGCACAGTAGATGTACCTGTAGGATAGGAATTACATAGTCTATGAAATGGTAGGTGGACTAGGTTCACCTTAGTTTGAGCGTATGTGTAGTCATTCACATCAAGCATGGGACTACTACGCTGCGAACCGACTTTGTGATTGGAAGTACCCCTTGAGCAACATCTTGACAAACTCCAGGCGAGCTTCGTTATTCATGCCCCAAAATAAGTCCATGTCTCCCTTGTTTAAAGCTAAATAGCGTGCAACGTCAATTTGATCCTGAAGGTTTGGCTCAGACATTTGTGAAATCTCATCAAACAGAGCCCGTCTAGAAATTGAGTCAGCATTTAATTGCACAGTTGTAGACAACCCAGGAGAGGTAGAACCTGTGTGTTGCCCTCGACTGTGTTGACAAACTTCTTTGATCTTTGCACTTTGTTGCTCGTCCAACTTCCCATCATTGTCTCGAACTTCCCAAAGTTAGGCACACATTTGTGCTTTCCCCTAGAAGAAGTGCGAGTGTTCATTGTTGAACCAGAAGGCTGAGTTTTACCAATGTCTTCTATAGGATCTATATCAATAGAAACATTGCATACTGAAATGAGCGATCTGTAAACATCTTCCTCTATTGGCCTCTCTATGTCGGCCTGATTACCTCCAGCGGCGAGTTCATTCTCTGCATCTCCCAAGTCAAATGCATCTCGACCATCAGCGTGATCATTCCCAAATATGTACTTCCATATTGGATAGTACGACCATGCTTTGTCTCTTAACTTCCCAATCTCAGAGTTTTCTTGATTGAAAAATAAGTTAACGCATATATAATTGAAATGTATTGTAGGTACAAAACACCACAAGCAATGTGTTGATGTACAATTTTCTTGAATTTTCAATGTTGCCTTTTTCTTTTCTACACAGGTTGTACAACAATTTTATTGAATGCAGAAATTATTTCGACAAATGTTCTCAAATCCACACAAATTTATAAAGTTGGGTATCATACTTTTATCAATTCAGCCCATGCTACCTCATTGATCACAGTTATCCTGCATGTGGTATGATTAAATTCAGCTGGTCCGCCTCCTGTGTGGTTAAGAACCTGTTCCATGGCATGATAGGAACGTTTCCAAACTTGAAGTTTGGATTTTATGTGCTTCGATTGTAATCCGCTTGCTGGAAATTTAGAACGTATCATGTTCTCTAGTTGAATGACATACCCTTCTTTGAACTTCCCATCGCATTTTTTCGCTTCTGCATGTAACGTCTCCAACGCGCTCAATAAGGCCTCCTCTTTGCATGCGTCCCAGTATCGCCTACTTACTCCAAAAATTTGTGACATCATGCTCATCGAATTTGAACCTAAAGCTGACTGGGCCATACACCTGCCACAATGGACTGAAACTCCAATCAACAATATTTATTTCCCAATATTTGCCAAGAAGAAGTATGACCACATCGTTAACCATAATGTACTGTTAAATAAACATACATGAACTACATAAATGTGTAGGTACAAACATACATAAACTACATACAAAATTGTTAATATACACTAAACTATCACATTCCAACATTGAACAACAAAAAAAAACAACACTTCATAAAGATGACCCATACAAGGTCATACTAACACTCTAACTTGGATAAACATTTGCATAAAACCATAGGTGAATAAATTTATATCCCCCAAGCAGTTGTCAAGTAAAGCCTCTAGCGGCACGCCATTCATGGTAAATATTGACGGCCAATGTATCTCGCCAGTTGGACCATTTGGTGCTCGGTTCAACCGTATCGAAAAAGTCAAATTCATCGTCGTGCTCGTTGCCTAACGCAGTGTCCAACATCTCCACTTCCAATGGGTCAATCGCCATATGTGTATGTATGAAGTTGCGTAGAAGCATACAACTCAAGATTATCATGTTCTGTGTTCTCAATGGATAGAAGCTCTTGCATCTTAGAACAACCCAACGTCCTTTTAAAAGACCAAAAGTCCTTTCAATAACATTCCTAGCCCGGCAATGCTGTATATTGAAATACTCCTTGAAGCTTTGAGGAGTAAGAGATCCGGCCGCCTATTCATCTAAGTGATAACAAGTAGTTCGATGCGATGCAAGAAAACCTTTCAAGTTGGTATAACCCAAATCTCACAAGTAATAGTTTCCTATGAACAAAACCAAAATCAAACTTTAAAGTGAAAAAGATGTAATCAAATAATGGAAAATGCCAAAAACGGCATATGGGGGTGCTTAGTATCATCTGCTACTCAAAGGTCGTTGCTACGGAGAAGTGCATTCTTCAAAATGCGACTATCTGCCGCGGAACCCTCCCATCCCGTAAGCACATAAAAGAAATTCATGTCAACATTGCATACACCGAGGACATTAACAGTCACTTCTCCTTTACGATTTATATATCGTGATTGGTCACGCGCAGGTACAAGAACTTTGATATGTGTGCCATCCAATGCTCCTAAGCAACCCTATCATGTAAATAAATGTTTAAAAAAAGTGGAGCATTGTAATACATTTTCCAAAAAATGCCCGCGATCGAAACACACCCATTGACTTTACAAGGTATATTCTCACATTTTGTTAGAGGAAAAAAAAATATGTATAACATGGGCATGATAAAAAATGAAAACACTACACTAAAGATGAATACAATAAAGGATAATGCAATTATCAAAAGCTTAAGTCTAACCTTGAAATACTTCCAAGTCGGGTGTGTGCTATCTGTGGGAACAGGATCTGGTTGTACAAGAATTAGTCGACTGCACTTAATCAAAGCCCGCAATGTTTGCCTAAAATACTTGCTAATTGTGTGCCCAGATCTTTGGAAATCTGTCTACACCGTCGCGTTTTTCCTGTGGTGTGCTAATATCGACACGAATACGGCCACTTTCTCCGGAACGAAAACGAATTTCTCATTTTGCAAGCCCTTGACAGTTTCAAGAAGAGCACACAAATTCGCAAAACAATTTCGGTCCATTCTCAGGTTTTTTTATAGAGGTTTGATTGTTGTTTTCTACAAGCCGTCTCAAATAATTAAGTTGGTCGGGTATTTTCTGGATTGTACTCCATCTAACTCCGCTTCTACGGTTCGTATGCTCATTTTCCAAGTACCAGTACTTGAAAGCCAAATAGGTGAGACACATACAAACAACATTCCGGTAAAACAACAAATAAATGCGCAAAAAATCTCCGAAAGGTTGCTCGTCATCCATGATGGTTCTTTAACTGAGAAATTTTCATATATATATATGTATATATATAAGAGAGGAATTTCACGTTAACCAATGTAACATGACTAATTGATTAAATTGCTATGCAAACTGATTTGTAATTTAATTTTCAAATGGTCTACTTTGTATAATTAAACATAATTACCACCAAATTATGGTATCTAAAACACACAAAGCTGCAAATCAAGATAGTAGCACAATACAACATATCTAAGTAGCAATTAACCAAAAGAGGAGTGCACCACTACACGGCTTCTACTATACATTACCTAGAATTTTTCTTCAACTTTCATTACTTCTTAATCATTCACATCGAACTCGCAACGCTTATCCCCCAACTGATCGCGAACTGCAACAAAATTTTTCATTTTGAATATTAGACTTTCAGTTAGGGTTTGAAAAAAAAAATCAACAACAAAATCAATAGGAAATCCATAACAGTAAACTCGATCGATAGACCACTACACAGCCGACGATCGAAGATACAACACACCAACGATTTTTTCTTTCGTGGTAGTGCCAATGTGGGATTTTAGACGACTGGGATGTTGTCTCGTAGGGCTGTTCGGAGGTAGGAAATATAGTATTGGAGGTGAGTAATAAGCTGTTGCTAGGGTTTGTAAAAATAAATATCCAATTCTTAAGGGTACAATGGTAAAATCGCACTTTGTATAAGTTAATTGAAATCAAGCCAAGTTAATCTCACCCCCTTGGGGTGAGACTCCAAACTGTCGTATTACATTGGATTCGACCGGGCTTTGGAGTAGTTGGGGTATGCCCATCCAATCAATTATAACAAATCACTTAGGTTTAGAAGGAAGTTCAAATTGCATATTATATTGTATTCCAACAAAACAAAAACGCCCCTAATAAATATATGTATTTACATATAGAATTAGCAAAAAAAGAATTTAAAAAAAAATAAAATCATCCAAACGGGATTCAACTTTGTACCAATAAATTAAATATATACATATATATATATATATGTACACTATATATTAAGTAAGACTCCCTTTTATTTAATAATTTTCCATAAATTTAAAAAATATATTATAAATAATTAAAAAATAGTATTAATAATAATAGTTATATATGACTTCAGAAATTTAAAAAAAAAATTTAAGGTTAAATTTTGTTGATAATGAAAGTTATATATGATTTCTTTTTTTAAAAAAATTCAAAAAAAATAGGGGAATTTTCCCCCAGTTTTCTGCTGGAAAATTTTTTAAAAAAAAGTCGAACAAAAAACCAGGGGAAAATTCCCCTGGTTTTCAACCGGAATATTTAATAAAAAAATAAAAAAAAATCAAGGGAATTTTCCCTCGATTTTTTGCCGGAAAATTTAATTAACAAAAATAAAAAAAACTGGGGGAATTTTCTCTCGATTTTACACCGAAAAATTAAAAAAAAAAAGTCGACAAAAACTCGAGTGAATTTTCTCCCGGTTTTCCGCCTGAATAATAAAAAAAATTCAAAAACACCTCGGGGTCGGTCCACCGGAATTCCCCCAGACTTAATCATGCAAAATATTCTGTAGGAATTTTTCCACTGGATTCCGATATTTTTTCTGTAATGAGCCCATTGGCCAATGCGATGCCGACAACGATCCCTAAACTAAAAAAATCCGGCGATCTAGCATACTCAGTTGTATATTTTTAAAAGTATTTAGAAAAGAATACTTAAAGTCTTATAACCTTATATCTATATTTCGAAAGCCAATAAAATTAGATAAACAATTATGATAGTTTTATATATTATTGGAGATATGCACGTTGGTTGCACGTATTTTTATTAGTTGTATATATTTGTAGTTGTGTAATTACTAGATATTTAAATTATTTTAGATGTTTTATTTATTTTTGTTTGTGATTTTAGTATGAAAAGTTTCATTACAAAAAATTAAGCATTTTTAACACAAATTTTTCATTGCAAATAATTATACTTTTTGACACAAAACATTTTGTTGGAAATTTCATTGGAAACATTGTAAATGCCACTGAAAATGTCCTCCTCCGGCCAATACGTGGAACAGGCAACCATCCAACTACTTATGTTGCTGACTTTGCACTTAATAGAATCATTATAAACAGATATGTTTTGCTCTTCAAGTGGCTAATAGAGTGAAATAGGAATGAACCATAAGGTATAAGTAAGTTCAAATCTGAATGGTTTGCAAATAGAGCCTCCATAGTTGTGATAACGAATGTAGGACAGTTTGGGAGACTGATCATTTCTCCAAAAGTATTTTTGGATTGTCTATTCTTCGTATCCTCAACAAGCTGTGCGAACTCAGTTTTATGTTTTATTAATCGCTTAAAATTGTTTCAATGTGTTTGTACTCAATGAAATAGTGGGCTAGCTCATTCATAAGGAAGGAAATGACGCGGAGAATGAATGAAGGAATTCGAATGCTCCTATAACCATTCTCCAGCCACGTGTGTACTTAGATTCTAAATATTTCAGCCCACTGGCCAATGCAATGTCGACAACGGTCCCGAAATTAAATAAGTCCAGATATCTAGTATACTCCATTGTAAAATTTTAAAAGTATGTAGAAAGCAATACTTAAAACCTTATAGCTTTATTCTATATTTCGAAAGCCAATAAAATTGATGGATAAACAGTTATACTAGTTTTATATATTATTAGGGATATGCACGTTGGTTGCATGTGTTTTTATTAATTGTATACATTTGTAGTTGTGAATTACTTGATGTATAAATTATTTTAGATGTTTTATTAATTTTTGTTCGTGATTTTAGTATGAAAAGTTTAATTAGAAAAAAATAAACATTTTTAACACAAAATTTTTCCATTGCAAATAATTAAACTTTTTGACACAAAACATTCCGTTGGAAATTTCGTTGGAAACATCACAAATGCCACTAAAAATGTCTTCCTCCGCCTAACACATGGAAAAAGCAACCTTCCAACTACTTCTGTTGTTGATTTTGCACTAAATAGAATAATTGTAGCTAGATATGTGTTGCTCTCTTTGTAGCTAATGGTGTGAAATAGGAATGGACCATAAAGTATAAGTAAGTTCAAACTTAAAAGGTTTTCAAATTGGGTCTCCATAGTTGTGACAACTCGTGTAGGATGGTTTGGGAGATTGATTATTTCTCTAATAGTATTTTTGGATTGTTTGTTTTTCGTATCCTCCACGAGCTATGCGAACTCGGCCTCTATGTCTGATTGATCCCTTAAAACTTTTGGAGTTTCTTTGGTCTTTTCAATGTGCTTGTGCCTAAGGAAATAGTGAGATTGCTCAATCATAAGGAATGAAATGACGAGGAGAACGAATGAAGGAATCCAGATGCTCCTATAACTCTTCTCCAGCTCCACGTGTACTTAAATGCTAAATAGTTTAGTTCGTTGGCCAATGCGATGCTGACAACGATCCCTAAACTAAATAAGTTCGGGGATCTAGCATAATCCTTAAGCCTAGTTTGTCTTTATGATTTTTCTAGTTTTATTATGTTTCTTTGTTTTTTTACTTTTACTATGTCTAGCTAACTAATTTTTACAGGTCTAGGCTAGTCATTGTTGTAGCCCTTGTGATTTTTGTTGAATCCCTTTGATTGTAATTCACATACTTTCTACCTATAATTCAAGGTTTTACTACTAGTAAATTTCTGATCAATTTTCACACGCTTTGAGGTTTGATATTCGACTACAAAAGGGTGTTTATAAAATTTGATTATTTGCGTTATAGACATAAGGAACACATAGGTTAGAAATAATCATACTCTTGTGTGATTAGTTAAATTAATTAATGAAAACTTTTTAACTACCAAAACTCTTGTGCGCAATGAGCTAAAGATTCGTATGTGATCATGAAAGTAGATACATCGCATTCCTCGGTACATTTATTTTACTTTCAAAATGAGACTAAAAGTTGGATCGTGGGAAGAAGTATTGATTATAATCAAAGGGGGATTCATTTGACGACGCCTAGGCCTTTGTTTGTTTGATTGATTTTTCCACTTGCGTTTATTTGTTTTCTTTATTTCACAGACATTTCAATCACTTTTCGATGCTTAAACAATAGAGAATTTATAAGTTTGGTCCTTGGTAACCCGTTCCCATGAGGAACGATACTTACTTTCACTTTAATACTTGAGCGATCCACATACTTGCAGAAAAATCGCAACACTCCAAGTATGTGCCGTAACCTGTTGGCCCCCAACCCATTGTAAAATGTCTGCACTACCATCCATCTGGGTAGTCCATGGTGGGGACACCTCCTCAACAGCTCTTTATATCTCTCCCACGCCTCGTACAATGACTCCCACTCATTTTGGGAAAAGGTGGAAATGTCATTACGTAGCTTGGCAGTTTTGACCGGTGGGAAGTACTTCGTTAGAATTTCATGTAATAGCTGTTCCCAATTGGTTATGGACCCGCTAGGCACCGAATTGAGCCAAATTTTGGCTTTGTCCCTCAAAAAAAAAGGAAAAATCCTTAGTCTTATTGCATCATCCGACGCCCCGTTGATCTTGATGGTGTCACACAGCTCTAGAAAGTTATCTAGTTGCTGATGGGGGTCTTCATTCGACAGGCCATAGAACTGCACATTATTAGTAACCATGTTTAATAAGGCCGGTTTGATCTCGAAATTGTTCGCCTCAATGCACGGCCTTTTTATTTATTTTTTAGTTTTCAGTGTAATTTTCTGTCGAAAATTTAAAAATTTAATTTTTTTATTTTTTAAAACTCCATCGAAATTCCGTTGATATTTTTCGACCTAATATTTTTGCCGAAAATCGTGTGTTTTGTTGTATTGGAAGTTGGTGGAAGGGTGTTTTCCCAAATCTCTAAATTAGTTAGGATTTGAAGGTAACCGAGGGCCTATCTTATCTACTTGGTGACTACGAGGATAAGGGGTTGAGCCTTTGTTTATATGGCCTCGTGGTCGATAAGATTTTGACTTAGTCTGCATTTTTATATGAGGAAAGCCGAGATGGGCTTCCTTCGGATTGGGTATATAGGGAGGACAATTGGGCTGCCATTGCAAGCCTCTTGTCATAGGTCTCCTATAGTATGCCTGGCCTGTAGGAATCTTGAACCTAAGTTGGAGGTTTGAGCCTATCTTCGGGCCATTCCGTCTGGGCTATTGTCTTTGGGTCATCTCATGATTTTGGGGCTTAGTGGACTAATTTTTACGGGGCATCAGTGGTCATCTTCTTCTTTTCAATTACTTTCTCTTTCTTAGTATGAAGACAATTCTCTACAGAAAAAAATTTCTCTATGAGGCCCTTAATTCTTTTATTTTCTTCCTTCACAACAAGAAATTGAAGTGATCAATAGGTTGGATTCTTTGAGAGGAGCACACAAATAGGTGGAACTATATGAGAAATCAGTTGAAGGTATGTTGTCGTGAGAGAGAGAATTTGGGAAATTAAGGGCAAAATACAGGACCTATTTGAGTAAAAGCTTTTGCAAGCTTTAGTTCGATGGTGGTCATTTTCTTCCTAGTTACCATTTTTTTTTCTTCTCATGAATGACAACGTTTTGCTAAAAAAAATCTCTTTCAATGAAATCCTCAATTCTTTAATATGTATCCTCCACAACAAGAAATTGAAGTGAGGATGGATTGGATTTATTACAAGAAGCGCGCAGGTGGAACTAAATGGGAAATCGACCAAAGTTACATTGTGGTGGCGAGAGATGGTGGTTCAAGGAGTGGGGTTTGGGAAATTAAGGTGAAAGGGCATTGGCCTAACCGTGGCTAATCTGAAAAAAATAAATAAATAAAAAAATATTTTTATCTATTTTTATAATTTATTAATTTTAATAATTTTTGATTTATTAACCAATTTTTATTTTTTATTTCAAATATGTAGGTAAAATATTTATTTCAACAATTTCAAATACTAATTTTATTTTCCTATTGAGTAAAATGAATAATAATCCTAAATCAATTTAAATACACGAATCAAATATTTGAATTTATTTTGTTGAATTAGTTATTTAAATTAATTTTTGACAAGTTATATCAAATGATTTTTAATCACTAGTTAAATCAAACTTGCTTCACTTTTTTTGTTCATAAATGTATTTAAGTATAGTTCTATCTTTATATTGTGGGATAACTTTCATAATTTAATGAAATCATTTATGTTGAATCTACTTTATTGCATGAATATACATCAATTTTAAATATTTTAAATTAAGTGTATAATTAAGAAAATAATTTGAAACACGTAGTTCTATAGCATAAATCCACATTATGAAAAGTATTCTTTTCTTTTTTTTTTTACTAATTTTTGGCTTTTCTTTTTTTGTTATTGAAAATTATTTAGTAATTGAACAAGTAATTTATTAATAAAAAAATATTTAATAAATTAATAGCAAAAACAAAAATTATCAGAAAAAATTGTTTAGATAATTTATATTAAGAATTTCGCATAATTTATATTAGTTACGTACAGCAAAAATTAATTCTTCAACACAAATTTAAAGTGGTGCAGTGGTTTGATATTTTAATTTCAACCAAGAGGTTAAGAGTTCGAACCACATCAAATTCAAAAAAATAAAAAAAATTTATTCTATGGCTAACAACTAGCCACGGTCAGACCGTGGCTAAATTAGCTAGGCCGTGGCTATTAGCTAACGGTGGCTAACTATGCCGCGGTCTAACCATGGCTAGCCCGTGGCTAATAGCCACGGCCAGACCGTGGCTAAACCACTTTGGCCTTATTAGCCTAGTTATTTTACACTTAAATATTGTAAATGATCAATAACAATTATACGTTGTTGAATTATTAATAAAATTATAATATAAATTATGACAATAGATCAATTATAAACTTTCAAAACCAGATAATTAACTCTTATATATAAACAATTGACAATAAACAATGAAATGGACTAATTAGGTGTATACTTATATACTTATATATGTAGTATAATCCAACATATATATATTGTGATATTATAATAAAATGGTAAATTAAATCTAAAGAAATAATTATGAAAGTTAAGTTGTATATTAACTCAATAGAACTTTATAATATTGTCAAATAATTGAAACGATCATTCGTCATTTGAATTGATATTGAAATAAACATTGAAATATATCAATCATCTATATAAATATATATCAGTGTATTATATATCTAATATATGTTATATATGTACATATATATCTGATATATATACATCTAATTATATATAAATACACATGTGTATAAGTATATCTAATCTTATATGTATGTAATATATCTCATCATTTATTATATATATATATCAATATATATAATATACATATATTAGTTAAGTATAACAAAAACTAATTATTAAAGAAAAAGTTAAAGTGGTTTCGTGGTTGTGTGAAGCCTAGGAACACATATATCCACAATCTCTCTCGAGCATTACGGAATTAATTCATACAATTCCTCTAAGCCTAAGATTAACCAATTCTCATTCAATTAATCCCAACTTTAGAATTATTTGTATGAATTTTTAAACACTGCCTTAAGGCTCAATCAAAGTTAAATTCATTCTCATGCAACTTTAACCCAATTGATCTCATCTAATTAGAGTTATTATCGTGAATCGTCTCTCGACCTCATCACGATTCTCAAATTCGCTAATTAGGGGTGATCAAACCCTAACCACGTATTAAACCATTAAACAAGAATCACACAACAAAGAAAATATACGAAAGCAAATTCAAACTCACGGAATTTTCATAGAATAGCAAAAACGATGAACTACTCCATCCTTACACTTAATTAAAATTAGTTTATAATGAAACTAAACATAAGAATGAAATGTGGGAAAGAATTCATGAAAAGAGAAGAATAAAACTTATTGCTGGAAATTTCTGGTGTAAAACTCCCCTCGTTTGGTTGTCCTTCCCTTGGTTCTTGATTTCTCCCATCTTCCGTTCTCCACAAAATCCAGAAGATGAAATATCTATCAAAAGAAATGTTCTAAAAACTAAAACCTAGCTAAAAATGTGAACATTAGTTGCGCCAATGTTTATGGACTTAAAAGGGGTAGAAAAACTCTAGTGCCGCCTTCCAAAAATAGAGTCCTAATCGCACTGGGAAAGCCGTAAATTTCTGTCGCGGACTTTGGGTACGTACTCGAAATATTTTGGGTACGTACCCAAACTTACAGATTCATCCAATGCCCCATTAACTGAAACTGGGTACATACCTGAAATATTCTGAGTACGCACCGAAACATACAGATTACTTCTTCTCAAAATCTCTGAAATTGGGTTGGTACCCAAAATATCTTGCGTAGGTACCCAACTCTTAATTCCACTTTTTTTTTATCTCTTTTATGGTATTTTTGCTATCTCGCCTATAAAACAACGATTTATCTCGAATTTAGGCATAATTAGGTTCAAATGGAGAAAAATACATGATAGGTCTGTTAAAATAAACATAAAAATCCAATAGAATTACAGACTTATCATTAGCTACGGATTGGCCGTGGCTAATCCGCGGCTAAAAATTGACGGCAAATTTCGCGCTAATTTTAGCCACCAAAAATAGCCATAGCCAAATTAGCCACGGCCATATCCGTCGCTAATCCTAGCTAAGTTTTTTCCATTTTTTTTAAATTCGTGTTTAATCCGTGGCTAATAGCATAATAACAAAGTGTGTGTAATAGTATGAATTAGTATGAATGTGTGCAATATATTTTGTTGAAATTGCGGTATACAAATCGATACCTGCAGAATTGGGTTGAAATTATGGAGTATATCCATAAAAAAATGATGTAAAAAGCTAACTAGCCAAGCAGAATTTGGAAAAGTGTCTACAATATATTATATTGAAATTGAAATTGAAATGTACGAATCGATGTTCGTAGAATATGGTTGAAATTGTGAAGTATGCTCATAAAAACTGAATGTGCAAAGTCAATTGGCTAAACAAATTAGTATGAATGCATATAGTATATTATGTTGAAATTGCAATATAAAGACTGATGTTTGCATAATTGGATTGAAATCGTGGCGTATATCCATATAAGCTTGATGCAAAAAGTTAATTGGCCAAATAAAATTAGTATGAATGTATATAGTATATTATGTTGAAATTATAGTATAAGCATCAATGTTTGCAAAATGAGGTTGAAATTGTGGAGTGCATACATAAAACTTGTTTTAAAAAGTCAATTGGCCAGACAGAGTTAGTATAAATATATATGGTATATTATGTTAAAATTGCAGCATACGAATCAATGTATGTAGTACATTATATTAAAATTGTAGTATATAGACTGATATTTGTAGTCATCAAATTGACTACAATCCTCAATTCAATTGATTAAATTAGTCATAAATAACTATAGAGGAATCTTGAAAATGCGAACCCTAAATTTGAATGGTATAAGGGAGCTCCATTATCGATTTATTTAGAGGTAACCGACCTTTTATGATTATGCTCACTTTTTGTGATGGAAATCGAATTAAAATGCCATGACTTGATTCCATTTGAGGGTCCTCATTGGGTGGAAGCACTCATAACAATATCTATTTTGTGGCTGTAGTTTAATTATCATGTGAGTTGTTACTGTCATTTCGTATCTTTTTAATAAATTTCATATATACCAACATCTGCAATTGGATCGATTAGATTGGTCCACGTGCATTGTGCATAACCATGCCATGCGTTGTCAATTATATAAATCAACAATTACAAGAATGAACAATATATTAACTTAATTACAAAAACACACACACACACACACACACAAATACTGATTTCAATGAAATTCATAACAGAAATATCATACTCTTGGGCCTCAATTTTGCCATTTAAAATCCAATCTCATCGGCATAGGAATATAGTTTTTTAAACGAGAATTAGTCTAATTTCCATTTCCATTTACAATCATGTATAGGAGACTAAAACTCGACACATTTTCCAATCCAAACACAAAACAAAATCAGAGATAAAAATGTTGTTTATTATTTCCTCTTAAAAATAACGAGAATTAGATATTTCATTTTTCATTTTTAATTTGGTGGGTTATAGCCTCAAAACAGAGCCTTCACTCGCAATTCCCACTAAACCCCAAAAAATGGAAGCTTTGACGCAGCTCGGCATCGGAATCTATACTCCTCGCCTGCTTAAACCTCCACCCGCCAGAAAGGCTCACCTCAGACCCCACGCCGCCGTGAGCGGCGGCCCCGCCACCAGCAAATGGGCTGACCGTCTCCTCGCCGATTTCCAATTCCTCCCTTCCACCTCAGAAACTCCCGACGTCGGAACTTCTACTCCGCCGCCGCCCCTCCCTTCACTCCCCGAGCGCCACGTTTCGATGCCATTAGACTTCTACCGGGTCCTCGGTGCCGAGTCGCATTTCCTCGGCGACGGCATTCGACGAGCGTACGACGCTAGGGTTTCGAAGCCGCCGCAGTACGGGTACAGCGACGAAGCTTTGATCAGCCGGCGGCAGATTCTTCAAGCCGCTTGTGAAACCCTGGCTAATCCTAGTTCTCGCAGAGAGTACAATCAAGGCCTTGCCGATGATGAGTTTGACACCATTCGCACTCAAGTGCCTTGGGATAAGGTTTTGCCTTTTCTCTGAATTGTCACATTGTCGTTATCTGCGAAGTGTTACCTTTGTTGAGTGAAATTTGAAGATACTGCCGTTGCTAATGTGGTGAATGGGCAATTTTACTGCTGTTTCTTGTACTGTTTTGCCAAAAAATTGGTGAATTGGAAAACAATCTAATGCACTTCTTATTTTCAAAAAAAATACCTACATGTTTCTTTATTTTTCTTAAAAAATTACGTTTTAACCAGGTGACTTCTTAGTTTTTTGCCTATTTTTAGCGAAGCTTCAGAACATAGTAACGTAGACTATTGAGTAATATGGAAACTTGGGAATTATGGACTTTGGATTTTTGGGGAGTTTGGAAAGTCCATCCAGAATTTCTTAAGAGCTTTTCTTATATTCGTAAGTATTAAAAAAATTTAGCGAACTTATTCACTCCATGTTTGGAACTACTGATTGGTATTGTCTAAAAACAATTTGGATTTTTTCATGGTAAACAAATTATATGTACTCTAGGTTTTACTTCCATTTTTTCTATTTATCCTCGATACTGTTTCAAATATTGGATTTTTTTCTTTATTTTCCTTGAATCGTTTGTCACATTTAACGTAATGAATGATTCATGAATATGAATTTCCTTCATTAACTGGTTTGGTATAAGACTTCTTTGGTGTTTTCCTCCAAAACCAAATGATAAAGTTTTTCATAGCATGTTCTTCAATAAAATCCAACGATTAACATTTCAACTTGGGCATGATAGGTTCCTGGAGCGTTGTGTGTATTACAAGAATCTGGTGAGACAGATTTGGTTCTTCAGATTGGAGAGAGCTTGTTGAAAGAGAGACTGCCGAAGACATTCAAGCAAGATATTGTGTTGTCCATGGCACTTGCTTATGTTGATTTATCTAGGGATGCTATGGCTCTGTCACCTCCAGATTTCATTAGAGGTTGTGAGGTGCTTGAGATGGCGCTCAAGCTGCTGCAGGTAGAGTTCTGATCATGTAAACTTGTTGCTTGCATTTTTTTATGTTTTCATTAGTTAATGGATTCTAAAAATTTTGATTTTGAACTTATTTCAGATCTTTAAATTAGTATTCCTGCATTTTATTTTTCATTGTTCTTTCCTCTGATTTATCTGGGTTTTAACTCTTTACTCCCATCCCTATTTGTTTCTATGTTAATAGTGTCCCCTGAATATATAATTTATTCGGAAAAGATGTTGTGTTATTGTTTCTCAAAATGCTAGATCCATTTATAGCAAGTTGTGTTATTGTTTCTCGAAATGCTAGATCCTGGTTTCAGGTTGGGGATATGACTGTTGATAACTTCGTGCTAGCTGCATACTTTGAAACTATCTAGAGTGATGAAAGTATTTCATGCAGGAAGAAGGTGCAAGCAACCTTGCACCTGACTTGCAAGCGCAAATTGATGAGACCCTAGAAGAAATCAGTCCCCGTTGCGTTCTAGAGCTGCTAGCTTTACCAATTGGCGATGAGTACCAGTCAAAAAGAGGAGAGGGTCTTCAAGGTGTGCGGAATATTTTGTGGGCTGTGGGAGGAGGTGGTGCAGCTGCTATTGCTGGAGGCTTTACACGGGAAGACTTCATGAATGAAGCTTTTTTGCGGATGACAGCCGCAGAGCAGGTAAATATATCTAATTTGATTACATATTTTTGTTGAACCCAAAATGCTGCTTGGGTTAGAATTTCCGGTTTCACTGTTTTTCTTCTTCATGTGAAGGTTGATCTCTTTGCTGCCACCCCAAGTAACATACCTGCAGAAAGTTTTGAAGTTTATGGAGTGGCACTTGCTCTAGTTTCTCAAGCCTTCATAAGCAAAAAGCCTCATCTAATTAAAGATGCTGACAACCTTTTTCAGCAACTTCAGCAAACCAAGATCACATCTGTGGGGAACTCCCCATCTGCTTATAGTGTCCGACAAAATCGTGAAATAGACTTTGCACTTGAAAGGGGTCTTTGTTCTCTTCTTGTTGGGGAAGTTGATGAATGTCGTGCATGGTTGGGCTTGGACAATGAAGACTCACCTTACCGAGATCCTTCCATTGTTGACTTTGTTATAGAACACTCTAAGGATGACAAAGAAGATGATCTCCTTCCTGGACTCTGCAAACTATTAGAGACATGGTTGATGGAGGTGGTATTTCCTAGATTTAGAGAAACCCAAGATGTCAGGTTCAAGCTTGGAGATTATTATGATGATCCCACGGTTTTGAGATATTTAGAAAGACTGGAGGTTGCTGGACGTTCACCATTGGCGGCTGCTGCAGCTATTGCTAGAATTGGAGCCGAGGCTACTGCTGTGCTTGACAACGTGAAGTTCAGTGCAATTCAGGCTCTGCAGAAAGTATTTCCTCTTGGTCATGGGGAAAAAAATGCCAGACTTTATGAGGAGAATGAGATGAACAGTTATGATCTACCAGTTGTGAGTGAGGAAACTGGAGCTCATCTTGATCAAGATGATTCCGACACTGTTGGAGTTCCAGAGGCAAAAAGCTCAAATGGAGTACAGCAGCAAGAAATTATTACTGACAAGATAAAAGATGCAACTGTAAAGATCATGTCTGCTGGAGTGGCAGTTGGGTTACTTACTTTACTGGGGTTGAAGTTCCTGCCATCTAGAAATGACTTGTCCAATCTACATAAAGATGCTGGTGCAGCAGCTGTGGCTTCTGATGTCATCAATGTGGGTATGATTTAATGAAGCCATTTTTAATATTACATAGGGGTTCTTGAACCAGCTTGAATCAACTAGGTTCTCAATCTTTCTTCTTTGTTGCAATGCCCGCTGCCCCCCACCAAGGAAGAAAGAGAAAACAAAGTTCTATCCTTCTTGCTTGAAAATATGGTTATTAATCACAAGGCAGAATATATCTTCTGTTTCTCCCATGCTTGGTTCTTTATCTGTGGTTTTCATAGTATAAAAATGCAATATTTTATTTCCAGGGGCCTCAGTAGTTGAAAATTCTGATGAAATGCCTCGAATGGATGCAAGATTTGCTGAAGGTCTTGTTCGTAAGTGGCAAACTGTCAAGTCCCTAGCCCTTGGTCCTGATCATTGTCTTGGAAAATTGTCAGAGGTGAGAATCCCTAGTTTGTCTGACTATGATTCGAAGCTATTTTCTTCCAATGATCAAGTTTGTATAGGATGACGGATCACATAGATCCTCCAAAAGCCCCTGCCACTGGGCTCCTCCCATCTTCTCCACCTTGCTTTCCATTTCTTGTTTACTTCATGATTGGGCATCATCTCTGTTGCCAAAAGTGATGCTATTGCTGGTAGCCTGGTACCACATAAGCCTTCTTCTTTGAAAATTCAGCATACTTTGGTTTTGTTTGTAATTGTTGCTTCTTGGTTTATAGCTTGCATTTTCACATCTTCAGTCCACTCCTCATTGCTGTTCCATATGTGTTACTACATTTGCATCGAAGGCTTCTTATTGGTGTTCAGTATTCACTACTACATTTGCATGGCTTAGTAGATCAGCAAATAAAAATTCGTACTACTGGGAACCTCCAAAGAGCATTATTAAGAAGAACTAAATAATTGTTTGTGGTATATATTTACATCTTCAATAGATCACCTTTTCTTTCAATTACTTCTCCACCATCTGTTGAAGATGAAAGAACGTAATCCAATGGTATGTTCTTATTGGGGATATTTTTTTATAAATAAATAAATTTGGAAAAATAGTTTTTACCGAACTTCAATAAATTACTTTGTATTATTCTTATCCATTTCGTTTTGTTTTGATTTGTGTGCCTGCATTTGTGTGTTTTCCCCATGTTGCTCTGTGTTTCACATTCCCACTAAGAACTCTTTCATTAATTCTAAGTGCCTGGATTTTCAGTTTCTTTAAGGAAGCTAGCTTCAGCTTGTTTTTGTTCATTTCCTCTGTGGCCCTTGCTAGCATGCTTCACGTCACCTCTGCTTCTTCATTCTTGTCTTCCATCCATATTCCTGGTTGTGGGACTTTAAATGTGCTTATAACATTCCAGTTACTCTTTGGCTGTTTGTGTCAAGACTTATGTATTGCCATTATATTCTACCTGTTAAAATGGTTACAAGACTCGCTGCATAATCTTATTCTTATTAGTTTGTTGTTGTCGACCAGAAGGCATCTATTCAGCTGTTATTTTACTTCTACTTCTGGCATGTAGCTGGTAATTCACTCAAATCTCCATAATATATGCTGGCAGGTATTGGATGGTCAAATGCTAAAGATCTGGACTGACAAAGCTGCAGAAATTGCTCAGCATGGCTGGTTCTGGAACTACCAACTTCTGAATCTTAATATTGATAGTGTAACTGTGTCGATTGATGGTCGTCGTGCTATTGTGGAAGCCACTCTTGAGGAGTCAGCACAACTAACTGATGTAGCTCATCCAGAGCATAATGACTCGTATAGTACAACCTATACAACACGGTATGAGATGTCCTTCGCTGAATCAGGTTGGAAAATTGTGGAAGGAGCGGTTCTCAAATCGTAATTATATATCATTAATAGTGACCTTGGTGTAAATGCTATATTTTGCTAATGATAAGCTTTGATACTGCATATGTATTATTATGCAGCACGGAGAAAGGATTTGGCTACAGCCATGAAACAAGCAGTTGAATAGCTTACATATCTCGCTGTTTTTAGTAGAGCATTAGAAAAGAGGGAATTTGGCTCTCAACCATGTATATATACACAAGCCTGCCCGCCCACACACCATGCACGCATGCGCACACACACACACACACAGACAACAATTGGAATTTATGGTTTAGAAAACAAACAAAAATTCTAAACTATTCCTCAACTGGTGATAATTTGTTGGCCAGTACACTAAACTGTATCCAGTTAGCCTTGTTACATCATGGAAGGCAGGCTGTCTCTTCTCCAGCTGAAGGGCTTGATGTTTACTGGTTTCGGTGAGAAGCTAAGCCCGAACATTTCTTTGGGGGCCTGCCCTGGTTCCTGGAACCCTACCAGTTTTGCAACAATGGCAGCACTCTCATTGATATGTTCCATATCTGCTGCATTTGTCCACAGCTTGCGGGATAGTTGGAGCCTTCTCTGCTTTGATTTTATGTCAATGCACCATTTCTCATATAGAGCTTCCCTTTCTTTTTCTGAATACTTCTTGAGCATTTTTTTGCTCAGCATTTCCCTCTCCCGGTTGAGAGCCTTTGCTCTGTTATCCACACAAGAATATATGTGAATACACACCAGATAGTTGATTAAAAGCATGGAGTGGGGTGAATGCGAAAACGGTACCTTGTTGCCTGCGAGACAAATTGATCATCTTTGACGAATGTTGCTCCATGTGCTGTGTTCTTGAGAAATGAGAGCCGCCTAAGCTCCACCTCCACGTAAACAGCATCTGATGGATCTCCTCTAAAAAGCAGGAAGAAGTAGGTTCTGTGGACCAAAGGTATGTGGCAAGCATCCCAAAGTTGTATTATTTCTCTCTTCTGCCTCTCAAATTCAGCCGGCCAATCGCTACCAGATTGCTTTTCATTCTCGGTTTTATCTGCGGTTTCTTCTGGCTCATTGGGCCTTTTTCCCTCCTTCATGTCCTACAAAAGTTCCCTCCCGCATAAGAACAAATAAACTCACTCACACACACAAATATATATACATGTACACACACACACACGTGTATATTTATGTGACATCCATGTGAAGTTATCAGAGAAGAAAAGCAATATAAATTTGATACTCAATTCTCACCAGATCATTCTCAACATGCTTCTCTGAGTCGGGCTCCTCAACCACTTCATCTAATTCTTTCGTGCAGGGTTCTTGTTGATTGTCCGTACAGTCTGTGGTCAATGTCGTGATGTGTTGCTCATCTTCATTCATGCATTCACTAGTGATAGGATCTTGGGAAATCTCTCTTTGTAAATTTTCACTATCAGGCCGTGTCTCTACATTAGAAAGTTCTCCTTGATTATCAGCTTCTTTTTGTGAACTGCATTCGTTTTCTTCCAAGCATGATGAGTTCATTTCCATCAGCAAATCTGCTTTACAGATTTCGCTCCCCGGTCCTTTGGCACTGGGATCAGTTGCATCTTTGTCGGATGTAGAAGGTGATGGCTCTGGGAGATGATCTTCCCGTTGTGGGGAAGGCACATTTGAAACGTCATGTCCTTTGGCAAAAGCAGGTTCTATACATCGAACCTCCTTGCAGCTATCTCCACAAGTATTGTTGTTGGTTTCTTCAGAAGTAATGCTGTTAGTTTCTTGAGCAATCTTCTCCCAACCTTTACATGGATCAGGACCGAAGTACTTATCAATATATTTTCTTGGGGATGTGTCGTCAGACAAAAACTGCTCTTCGTTGTTTTGTGGGAACTGGTCTTCGATCCTGCTGGAAATAGCACAATTGTATCTCTCCGTGAAGTGTGATGTTGCAGATGTGCCACCGGACCTAAGGGGATCGAATATGTCTGATTCTGATGGCGAAAATCCGTCGGCCCATGAACTACTTCTCTCATGGTGACTCGAATCGAGCCAAGATGTTGGTGTGTAAGGTCCCCCTCCTGACCGCAACATATCTTGGGCTCGAGATTGAGCCAAGTCACGTTGAAGAGTTAATTCTCTTATTTGTTTCTCCATCTGCAAATTAATAGAGTCAAAAGTTGTCCTATAAGACATCCTCTACACAAGATTGATATTTTTTGTGAAATTTGAATACGGGTTTTTGTTTTGGTCACCTTTTCAATGAGAAGTTCTTTCTCTCTTAGCGCTGATGAAGACCCGGACGCATTTGAAAGTGAACTCAAGTTCCTCAACTCGTTCTCGAGCCTGGCGAGTTCTCTC